>JBBPBX010010359.1:45165-58067 GCA_038048925.1 Garcialebias charrua
GGTGGAAATTTCACGTTCCACCACTGGGTTCAACAGAATTATTTTGAAAACAAACTGGTGAAAGTGGACTTGAGAATAAAGGACGGTACTCCTAAAGACTGAAACTAATGTGTGCATTAAATAGAGTTGTTATGAGCATCTCAGATGTTGTCAGTCCGTAACCAGTCTGTATATAAAGGGCCGTCACAGTGCTGTTTTGTATTGTTGGTGTGTCACACACTGAACATGGAGCACAGAAAGTTGAGGACAGAGTTGTCTCTGGAGCTCAGAGAGACTGAGCAGTGTGTTAAAGGTAAAGGCTAGAAGACCATCTCCAGACTGATGCTCCTCTAACTAACTGCACAAATTATTCAGATGTTAAATGTCCGCACAACTGGAGACAACCTCCCTGGACGTGGCTGCAAAAGAAAACAATTGATCACAAGTTGAAGAGACAGATAAGGGAAATGGAAACCAAAGACAACTTGCAAAGAGACTAGAGGTGAAATCCAAGGTCAACGGTCATTGGTTCTAGATCACTACATCAGTGGCTGTTTGAGTTAACGTGAACTTAATAAACAACCAGAAACAGAAATGCACAACTTGACTTTGCTCAAAATGTAAAAATGGAACCTGGTACCTGCAGAGAAACACAGACGAGGGTCCGTCTCGAAACTATCAAAGGGTTCTGGAGTGAACCGGGCTGTCCAGTGTCAGAAAGCTTGGTTTCAGTTTTAGGTCAGGATCCAAAACACACAGCTAAAACACCAACAACCACTCAGAACCAAACACTGCCTTAAGTGAAATTTGGTTTGGGGCCCTCTATTTCTTCCAATAATGTGGATTACTGCAACCAACAATCAGATAATCAGATCATTCACCCACCTAACATGAACTCATTGCAATTCTGACAGCCATGCTTACATTATCCTATATGTGTGGTACTAAAAGTAACAAAAGGAAGAAAAAAAACACCAAATGTATTCTACAGCAAAAGTGTCGTCCGGTTTATTATCTTTGTTTCCAACAAATTGCAACAGTAATGTTCAAAATAATTAGTGCAAGATCAACAACAAACAGCTAAAATAACTTAGATGCATAAAAATGTATTCAATTGTGCAAAAACAGACTAAATTACATAAAAATAAAACAGCGAGGACATTTTTTCTGCATTCGTTCATTTACATGTAAAAAATGCAAATGAGCAATTACTTGAAACCAAGTAAAATTGTAAAAAAAAAAAAAACATTTTTTAAAGTAATTAGTTCTTAAAACTATGTAAATGTACGCAACAATTTGAAAAACAATTTAAAACATTAAACAACCTTAATCCACACATTTGACCTGTTTGTTACTTCTTCCTTCAATACTTCACAAACTTCCTAAAACCTGTGCTTCAATTTATGAGGCCCCCTAGTGGCCCTAAGCAGCAGCTAATGCCTTGGGCCAGTCCTGCATTGGACTGTCATGAAGTGCCTTTCTGAAGCCTGAGCTAAATCCTGTTGAACATCTGACGAAGGACTTGAAACGTGCAGTCTGGAGAAGGAACCAGTCAACCTGATGGAGTCTTCTGACAAGGAGTGGACCAAAACAGCTGTGGACAGGTGTGCAAGTCTGTCAGAGAGCTACAGAAATTATTTGATTGCCTTTTGAGTAGAGTTGGGCATTGAGAATTGAGAATCAATAATAGTTTGGAACCGGGACTAACTGTCCGGTTTTCCCGGAATCGTTCAAAATGTTTATTTTCGATTACTATTTTCGATGCCTAGGCTGCCACCGGAAGTTGAAGCCGCCCGCCGAAAACCAACAAAGAAAAATCCACCGGAAGTGTGAAAGTGAGCAGCCGCGGTCGAAAGCGCGGCTTAACTTTAATAAAATGACCAGTCAGCTCAGTGCAGCACTTGCAATAATTTTATATTGTGCAAAGGAGGGTGAAGAAGTAGAAAAGTGTCCCGTCTTTGATGCGCTCCGCCGGATTATTTTCGCTTCGTCCGTGTCCTACCAGAAGTAACAGAGTGGCCCGTCTTCAAAAAGCTCCGCCAGACTTTTTGCTGCCTCTTCTCCAGCTCCATCAGGTAAATAAAACTATAAACTACGTCTCGTACCAACATTAAGGCAGCTAACAAGTTATACTCCACTTAAATCGGTAGGTCAACTCAAATACAACCACCATGCTAACGTTAGCTCATATTTTTTTCTTAGACAAACGACCTGAAATGGCCAATAATGTTAGCCAGGCTCCACGGTGTTCACCACGATGTCCAAGAGAAATACATCAGTGTAACTGAATGAAGAGTGCCACAGAACAGTTACAGCATATGTTGTGAAAAGGTTGCATCTCTTTTCAGATGTGGAATCACCAACATTTAGGTAATAACAACTGAGCTAATAATTGTCCATCCTTAGCTAATGTTACAGTAACATGTTTGTTTATTTGTTTGCAGGGACATGGTGAAAACCATCAACCCAAACACACCACCTACCATGGACCACTTGTCAAATTGTTATAAGGTGGAGAAGAGCTGCTCTGCTCTTTAAACAGAAGATGGATGATGTGTCTGGGAGCAGATCCAGAGAAAGATGATTGAGCAAGTGAAATGTTATTCATGCACAACTGTCCTTTTCAGCTATTAAAATCTGAAATCTAAATACAAGTAATGTTCTTTGTGGTCAACAGAGGAAGACTGTGGAGATGATGGGGTCACCATGCAGTCTGAGGAAAGGCCTGAGAATGAGGGAGTGGAGGATGAGGAGGAGAGTGTAAGTGTATGATGAAATTATATACATTCTCAATCTTAATAATGATTTAATAATCACTTTTTACTGATAATACTGATGAACCTGTTTGTTTGTTTGTTTGTTTGTTTAGGAACCACCTCCCTGTAGTCTGTCCAGAAATTCTCCACTGGAGGAGCTTTTTGCTGAAGAAGAGGCACAGAACATAATGTCACAGCTCCATGTCCATGAAGAGAGGGCTGCAGATGTACCGGGACATTCCACCAGCTGTTCTGTCTGAGGACCCTGCTGCTGGTGGTAGAACCAACACAAGACTTATCATTTGCTGTCCGATCTTGCATTCTCATATTTGTGTTCAAGCTTCTCGCACACCCAGCAAACGTGTTGTCCACTGCAGGAGACACTGTTTGTCCAGACACTCACACATACTGCCTGAGAAGCAGATATGATCATTTTCCTAAACAAGAACCGTTTCTGATTTTATACTGTACCTGCTGCTAACCTGGACTGGATTGTAAAAGTTGCTCTTTTTTATAATAATAATAATAATTTTGTTTGATATTTTGCAGCAGGTTAGCCCATCAGAGCTCAGTAACATGACTGCAGCATCAGACACTGGACATGTGGAAATGTGTTTCCATGAGGTTTTCAAACATAAAGCTCTCTTGTAAAAGTGTACCCCTGCGGAAAGAAAACTCATAACATAGTGAAGTTTATGTACTGGTTGAAACTAGCCCTGTGAGAAATTCATAGTAAATTTAACAAAAAGGAAAAAGTTCATAGAATTAAAATTCAAACAGAAGTTCAAATTATTTCATCCTGAAAGAACTCTGCCTAACTACTGTTGCTCTTTTATAACATGATGGAGTTAAACTCCAAGCAGTCTCCTCAGATAAATAGTGTTAACATTATTTTTTATATGAAAGTTTCTGTTAACTTGTTATTTTTATATGAAAGTTTCTGTTAACTTATTATTTTTATATTTGATTGTTTCTGTTCAGTGCCCCGAGACGACTTCTGTTGTGACTTGGCGCTATACAGTATAAATAAACTGAACGGAATTGAATTGACATGTCCTTTTTTTAACCCTGCCTACAAAAAGAATTGGAATCGAGAATAGAAAAGAATCGGAATTGAAACAAAGAATCGGAATCGGAACCGGAATCGCTCAAATTCAAACGATGCCCAACCCTACTTTTGAGGCAACAAAATACTACATAGGGCACCATCCTCTTTATAAAGGCCAGTTTCATTCATTTTACAGTTGAACCAAAATTCAAAATCTTATTTCCCCCCCTCCCCCCCCATATGTCAGTCTCAATGTATTTCAGCAACCTTTGTGGACATAAACGAATGTATCCATGTCTGTAAGTGGACAGCACTGCACGTGGACCTGCTCTGGTTTACAGGATGTGTTCGTGCAGAGCTGCTGTCAGAGCTGAGTCAAAGGGATGTCAGGTGTCAGGAGAGGCGGCCACAGAGGCCCAGAGATATAAGGATTCCTGCTGACGGAGCAACAGCTCTCAATCTGCTGTAAGCTGCGAGGGGGAAACGCTCGCTCGTTACCTTTAAATTAGTTTTGCTCATGGTATGAGAATGGTGTGGGAATGAAGTACATAAATAACTGAAAATCTACATGGAAAAATCAAGCCCCGCTTCATTAAAATATAATAAGTAGAAATTTTCTGCTTCGTAGCACATAATTATATAAATTTGTCTCCGTGGGGTTAATAGATTAGTTGATCAATATCAGTTACTCATTGACTGCCTCATGGGAGGCTGAGACTATAAGCTTTTAAAACTTAAGGAAGCAAAGTTTGCACATGAGAAAAAGTTTAAATTTGACGTCTTTTCTTGGCTGCAGGTTTCTCAACAAGGGTTTGATCCGTCTCATTTAATGTTCTCTGTCGCTCTTTCTGCATCAAAATCAAATATTAGTAAATTATTATTATTATTATTATTTGAAACTTCAAAGTTGACCAAACGAAAAATATTTTACTTTTAAAATATCATATTAGCGGCCAGATAAGATGTTAAAATTGTCCGTATTTGGCCCACGGGCCTTGAGTTTGACACGTGTATCACCCACTGCGTCACATGCAACAAAGATCGTGTGTGTGCCGTCACCCATGAGGGGTGAGTCTCAGCCACTACCACACCAACTTTTAGCTCAGTATTTGTAAAACAGGAGTTGTAGTCACATTTTTATTTTCTAGGGAAGATTAGCTGTGGTGGCCATCTTGAATCTGGTTGACTCAAAGTTAGAGCGAGGTGAGAGTTTCATAGAAATTCCTCCAATGCACTATGAAATATTTTAATAACAGACAGCCATGCAAATACATGCAAACACAGGCAGGCAATTACATGATCGTCCACCTCCCAGGTCATTGATTAAAACTCAACATTTGTATAATTTTGTTGAACTTATACCTGCTTTGATTGCAGCTCGTCCAAATAATAATATTTAAACCAAACACAACTTTAGTTTAGAAGTTTTGCCATAAGGAATAATGAAACCAGAACACTTAATAACATCTTGAGAAAAACTATCCATAACGTGTGGAGCAAACACGGTGGCGCAAAGAGTTCCTGGGGCAGCAGATCATCTAATGTCAGCCATGAAGTGGCGTTAGAATAATGTTTGAACTGTGAGGCAGAATGATGCAGCAGTTCACCGTACTTGCAGATCCAGAGGATCCTCCTTCACGTGCTTTTCAACAGCGCAGCGGGACGTGAGAAGAAAAGGGAACGCGGAGCATGAATGCATTTAACTCATCATCCTGAGCCCGGAGGTGTTCTCCAGCCTGGAGGTCAGGTGTGGAGCAGAAATCTGTCTAATTCATTAACGCCAGTTCTTCATCTGGTTCTCATCCACATCCAAGAAACAAACCAGAATTCTGATGAACTTTCTTCTAAACCAGGGGTCTGCAACCTGCGGCTCTGGAGCCACATGCGGCTCTTTGGTTCCTGCAGCGGCTCTTTCAAGCTCTGACCAAAATTGAATTGGTTGTTATACAAACAACAACAAAAACAACTAGTTTTAGCAGTTTTTACGTCATTTCATTTGCAAATATGTGGATATTGGAACAAGTGCAAGGAGTAAAACTTTAACTTTATGCTTTATTTCTATACTTAATTCATTTTTCCACAATTAAAAAAAATGCCTAGGTTTGTATAGTTCATAGTTTTTATTAATTAACAAACCCTCTCTTTAAAATAATCTTTTTTTTTTCATTTGTCTTAAACTGTCAAAATAAAAAAGTATTAGTTATTTTATTTTATAATGTCACACCTAGTGGCCACAAAAGCCCCGTCCAACAAACCTAACGTGGCCCATGGGCCACAGGTTGATAACCACAGTTGTAGCATGTTGCGGCTCTGAACACTTAATTTAGTGAACAAAGGTGTAAAATGGCTCTTTTGAGTGTAAAGGTTGCAGACCCCTGTTCTAAACTGTCCTAATGCTGCTCAGTAATCCAGGTGGATGAATCTAACAAGATTAGATTAGATTACTCAAACGGTTGCTTCGTTGTTGTGATTTTGCTTTTCCTGACACTTGGTTAAAGTTGTAACTTTTCTGCGTCGACATTGTGACGTGTGCACACACAGTTTTCACAACAAATGATCTGAAACAGATTATGATAGACAAACTCATTGATGGTTGGATGTTTTACTTTCCAACCTGGTCACGGACAAGATTTCCCTCTTGGAAGCTACATGAAAATGTTCCCATAAAGAAAAGAAAAAGCTCTAAAAACATATTTTTAAAAGCTGCTTGTGTTTGCTGCTGACTATCACAGTCCAGTTCTTATCACCAGCCGCCAAAAGACCACGGTGGAGGAGGATGTTTTCGCCTGTGTGTGTGTGTGTGAGTGTGTAAATTAACAAAACATCTCATGAACCACTAAATACATTTTCTTGATACTTTTATGAAATAATTTGTGGATGTAGAATTACAACTGAAAAACATTTCAGGCAAGTCAGTTAAATTTTTTAAATGCAGCTGCCACAGCCAACTGACCTTAAGAAAAACACAAACATGGCTACAGCCAGGGGCGATCCTAGAATATGACCTTTAGGGGGGCTTAGCCCCCAGTGCTGACTGTCTTTGCCCAATCTAGTACGGAACACGAACCGTAGTGTAGCTCACTTGCGCATGCGCTAAAAGGAATACTTGCGGATCGCAAAAAATCGCCGTTGAATATGCTAGATTAAGGAAAATGTACTGGTATAATTCCGTTTATGAATAAGAACCATCTTTATTCACTTAGAAAAGTATGTGCTCTATCTCCTATTTCATGTTGCTTATTTATACCACTCGTGTTTCTGTTAAAATCATTGACATGTTTACGTCACGGTTAAAACAATATGCAGCTTCACCACTGATGGGCGCAATTTTACCATTTAATACAGGTAGTCCTTGGGTTATGACGGTCTTGAGTTACGACGTTTCGTGGTTACGACGCATCTCCCATTTACTATGAACAGCCATTTCGAGTTACGCAGCGGCCGCTGCGGCAGAAGAATACTGAATTGTACGGTACGCTGTGCAGCGGCGGAGGGACACAGAGGCGGAGGGATACAGAGGCGGAGGGATACAGTGGCGGAGGAATACAGAGGCGGAGGTATACGTTACGTACTGTAAACGCTCTGGACCGAGGTGGACGGCGGTTTTACGTCGTAAACGGAATACGGAATATGGCGGATGGACCGAGGAGGATGACGTCACCAGCATCCCAGTAGGCAATTAACTCTTTTTGCTCTTCATTATTCTTTATTCATTATTATTTTCTCTTGGGATGTGATCCGCGGAAAGGAAAGAGGAGTTGATGCTGTGAAGATGAAGAGGAAGAAATGGAGTGACCAGAGTGGCGCAGTGGTTAGAGACGGTGGGCCTGTGATTGGAAGGTAGCCGGTTCAAGCCCCTGTACCGACAACATCAAAAAATGTGGGTGGAAAAAGGTGAAACACCCACACCATTCGCCCCACCATGGGCCCCTGAGCAAGGCCCTTAACCCCCACCATCTGCTCCCTAAAAACAGGTCTCTCTTGAAAATGAGTTCTCGTGGCTCAATGAGACTACTTGGATAAATAAAAGGTAAATGAAAAATTATGGCTCCCAAACATATGTGTTTTTTGATAATTATGTAGGGTACTGTGTATAAGTGCTTGGTAATCCAGTACTGTACATGTACAGTACATGGTGAAGTATGTACGTATATTCCGACTAACGTCGAAAATTAGTTTACGCCGCCGCGTAGGAACGGATCTACGTCGTAAGTCAATGCAGATATGTTCCTGTTTTTGATTTTATACATCTACCTTATAATGTTTTGCTAGTTTTTGATACTTTGTTTTAAAAAAAAATCTGTATTTCTCTCTTATGTTTTTCTATTGTATATTGTTTAAGGAAATTCTATTACTGTTCATCATTCTTTAGTTTGTAGCAGGTCGCTTTTGTAAATGAGTCCACGAGGCTCAATGAGATTTACCTGACTAAATAAAGGTTGAATGAATGAAAAAAGTCGAGGACTACCTGTACATTCTGTATCTTGCAGGCTTTTTTCTCATTCAGCCCAGGCTGGGGTTCAGGTCTAATGCGTCACATGTCATCTTAACCAGTGATTTGTAACGGAAATACGAGTGGCGTAAATTAGCTACATGAAGATCGGTGGAGACAGAGCACGTATTTTTCTAAGTAAATTAAGACGGTTTTTATTCACAAACGGCGATCCGTGCGACCCGGAACACTACGGCTCATGCTTCCCTAAGGGGAATGACCCTGACAATGGATCTTACCTTTAACAACGCGGTGTCCATTTGTATCAGAAGCATTTGTAATGGTAATGTGTCTGGGAGTCCTCCCCCAGAAAATTTTGAACAAACTTTATTTTGAATAAAGCAGCACATTTTGAATATTGTGCACCGCAATTGTACTGTGGCACACAATGCAGACGCACTAGCTGTGATAGACGTAGCGCTCTGCTTCTCTTACACATGCCCACTCCCCCCAGTTCCTGCAGGTAAGGGGCATTTCACTTCAGAACAAATTGAGGTGAAATATGATCAGCTGCAGCGCGGCTTCAAAGAGGCATGGAGCTGAGCAGAACTGAACCGCAACGTATTTTTTGTGGGACAGATGTGTACAAGTTGTCGTGTCGTGTTATTTTAAATATTTCCTCAGTAATGAATAAATGGGACAGCTGGCTGCACGCGCACGCACACACACACACACACACACACGTGTTCAAGACCCCAAATAGAACCAAATCAAACTCACACACACACACACTCAGCGCGCTGCGCCGCTGCTAGAGGGGGGAAAACAGCGAAACTAGCTTACAGTCGTGTTGTGTTATCTTAAATATTTCCTCAGCAATAAATAAATGGACGCGCGCGCGTACACACACACACAAAACGTGTTCAAGACCCCAAATAGAACCTATTCAAACTCACACGCACACACACTCAGCACGCTACTTCAGAGGGGAAACAAAAGCGAAACTAGTTTATACAGTGGTTTCGTGTCATTTTTAATATAAATCTGCCTGTTGACTGCGGTCGCACACTGATGTCATCTGTATTCTGAGCGCGGATCGCGCGTCTTGCATTCAGAAGTGGGTCTGCGCGGCTCAGATCCGGGGCTGACACTATCAACCGTGGCGGGTCAGAAGGGGATCAAAGGCGAGTCAATTTAATCCGCCAAACCGCGTTTGCGTGTTTTCTGAATGCTCGTTGGAGGCTTGAACACGCATAAAAGCCAGACTGACCTGTCTTATGAAAGGGGCTTATAGTGGGTCAACCATTTTAATAAATAAATGTCACATTTTTGTCATCTGTGTATGTTTCCCATACTTGACAGACGAAATTGGCCTCTGCATTTAACCCAACCACCACCAGGTGGTGCAGTGAGCAGCCGTGGTCAGCGCCCGGGGAGCTGGGGAAAATAGATGTGCACTCATAGACACCCCAAGGTGTGCCGTGGCCGGGGTTCGAACCTGGGTCCTTCGGATCCCAAGTCTGATTCCCTAGCCACTACACCATCTTGGCCCCATTTTGATGGTGACAAGGGATGGATAAGATGATGATCATCACCAACAAACTGGTTGGTCCACTATGTGAGCGCGCTACCTATGGGACTGAGTTTGCTGTGGCTCCTCAGACTGATGAAGACTTTTGGATGAAAGACGAGACGTTTCAACACAAAGAAACCATCCAAAGGGCCTGACTTTACGTTAGTGGATTTTTTTTACCTGGATTATTGAGCATGAACGTTAATATAATGAAGAATCCTCTCAACATTTCACATAACTTAAAGTGTGGCTGACATAATTTTTTTACTATGCATAAAATTGCTCAAAATATATATATTTTATCATTTAAATATGTTCGTTTTGCAAACAAAATGATAAATCAATTTAATTTTGCTTTAAAAGTGATTTTAAACTTTGCTCCATGTTTATTCACGGGAAATCCGATTACACGTGAATGCAACATCTGTGACGTAGTATCGGGCAGAGGCAGTCTGCGTCTTTCTCGCCTGCCTTGGAGCTCCCTTGCTTCCTGAAAAGGTAAAACTCAAATAAATACGGGTGCAGACCTAAATTAGAACCTGCTTTTTTTTGATCATCTAACTTTCTGCTTCCCAAACTGAAGACAAATAGCTCAAATCTTCACTTAGATTGATAAATTCGTCGGGTTATAAATTGTCCGCTATTAAAGAGACGTAGCCCTCTGCCCGATTTTACGTCATAGATGTTGCATTCGCGTGTAATCGGATTTCCCGTGAATAAACATGGCTGCGCGAAGTTTAAAATCACTAGCAAAATTAAATTGATTTATCATTTTGTTTGCAAAAACGAACATATTTAAATGATAAATATATACAGTATATATATTGAGCATAATTTTATGCATAGTAAAAAAATCATGTCAGCCACACTATGGCTGCCACTGACAAAATGACTGATCATTTGACTTGTTAAGCTTAGTTTTAAACTAAATAAGCACAATGTGACCAGTACACCGTCTTCTATCACTTCTCCATTTGAAGACAAGAGCTCAGGAGCTATCAAATCCAATAAATTACAAAGTGTACCTAATTTTGCAATCAGCAGCTCCAAATAAAAAGAAAATGCAGCGACGTGCGCCGTTCTGCTCTCTGCCTGCAACAAGTGCAACATGTTTGTCCAAAATGACTTCTTTTCCCAGACGGTGGCCCTGCTGTGAGAGCAGGGACAGTCTTTGCTCTCAGTGTCTCCAGCTACAATAAACCCACTTCAACCTTAAGGAGAGAAGCATCAGATGAGAGGCGGGGAGGATGATGTGGAGTGAGATGTGTGCATGCACATGTGTGTGACAGAACAGCTGGAGAGGTGAAGAGAGGGGGAGTATTGTATTCTCACCTATCAGATCATTCACCCTGCCCGCCTGGTGCATCCCGGGGCCCCCATTGCTTCACCCAAAGCGTCCACGCGGCGTCACTGTTGCTGCGCCTTGCATCCGCCCCCAACTCCACCACACAGGAAACAAGGTTACAGCCCAAGAGATGTCACTTCCGAAACACCCACTCCCGCTCGCTCGCACTCGCTCCCTCACGCCCCCAGCCTATTGCCATGACAACCGAGAAAAGAATAGAATATAAGTGAGCGTTACAAGAGACAGACGGATCAGAAAGACAGGAGAGATGGGAAGAGACGGACAGGGATGGAGGCTGGATGGAGAGATGCAGGGTCAGAGGAAAAGGGGGAGGCAGATGAATGAGTGGGTGGGGGAAGGATGGATGAGAGAAGAGGGGATGAGGGGTTGAGAAAGGAAGCATGTGGTGGGATGTGATCCGCGGAAAGAAAAGACGAAGAGAAAGAAATGGAGTGACCAGAGACAGAGAGGGAAAGAGGGAAGGAAGGAAGGAAGGAAGCAAGGAGGACACTTTTTTTGGGAATAGGGAGCCCACATCTTGTTCCCATAGCAACACAGCATCCATGAAATACTGACTTGTACCTCCCTCTCACTCTCCTACTCTCTGCCTCTCTATCCTCCTCTCTCTTTTTTCTTTCCATCTTTATTCACACGCACACACGCTCACACGTGCACTGTGAGTGTATAAGTTGGCCGTAATCCGAGCTCCACAACATTGTCCAGCAACATCAAAAGATACGACGTACATCATCGGGGTGCTGCGGCACGAACGCTGATGTTTGTTCACAATCAGCACGTTTTATTTACCCAGGACAACTTTTATCCCTGCTTTGATTTCATACACTTGTTTATTTTCTTGTATCAAAGTTATTGGTTGCTGCAGTCACCCCTGCTCTCCAAGTTGGCTGTGAACCAGAACTGTAAGTGCACTGTGAAGGTCTGATGTATGCTTGGTAGTCCTCGACTTACGGCGGTCTCGACCTATGGCAATCCGACTTTACAAATGCATCATATTATAAAAATATGAAAAAAAAATAAAAAAAATAAAGTACCGGTATGTGTTCTTGATTTCATGTGTACAGCGCTTTGTTGCAGCTGTGGTTGTTTTAAATGGCTTTATAAATAAAGTATTATTATTATTATTTTTAGCTGATTTACAAAGTTTGCGGGAGTTTCCGCCAGTTTCCGCAAGTTTTCGGCAGTGCCCGCCAGTTTAGCCAGTTAGCTCCAGCCTCGACCGCCGGCTTCGGATGGACCGTGTCCGATCAGAGGGTCCTGCGCTCGGATACATGAGCTGGGAGCTGAACGGCGGTTTTGCAAAGGGACGGATGGACGAAGGAAAATGACACTGTGGACCGCTTGAAGCAGCAGACAGCGATCCGGACCGGAGGAGCAACGAGCTAACATGCTAACAAGCCTTGCTGTAGGATGGGCACGGGTGGGGTGGATGGTGTCACCGGGGAAACGGAGCCGACGGGCGGTGGAGAGGCCAGCGGCCGGGAGCTCGACTCAATGTCCGCCTGGCAGCCCAAGATGTTGGATGAACACAGAGCTAACATGCTAAAACGCGGAGAAACAGCTGCGGCAGCCTTTTGGAGGGGCTAAAATGCTAACGCAGCGTGGCCTAACATGCTAACGCATCCTTTTTTTGGATGGACACCGCGGAGAAACGGCTCCCAGTAAGTTATTAACTGTTTTTCCCTTCATGATGGCTCCAAATGTATGGAGCTAACATGCTAACAGTCCTTCCTGTAAACAGTTTGGACCGC
>JBBPBX010010360.1:26387-58056 GCA_038048925.1 Garcialebias charrua
ATGTATATGTATATATATGTATATACTGTATATGTATATATGTATATGTATATATATGTATATGTATATATATGTATATGTATATGTATATATATGTATATGTATATATATGTATATGTATATGTATATATATGTATATGTATATATATATATATATATATATATGTACAGTATGTATATGTATATGTATATATATATGTCTGCAGAGGACAGAGTGAGGTGGAGGAGGATGACTCGCTGGCGACCCCTGAAGAGGGAAAAGCCAAAAGAAGATGAAGAAGAAGTCTTCAATGAGACAAGTTGGACCTTTTCCTTCTTTCATTATACGGGTACTGTACTTTTATTAACTGCCTTATAAAGGCAGGCAAAAAACTTTGTGTGTGCAAGTTTGTAAGTGTCTTATTAAAATATCTCATGAATAATTGGATGGATTTTAATAAAACTTTAGTACCTATTAAATGTTTGTACCTGTACAACAGATTAACTTTTGGAGCCAACCCAATCTAAGATGGTCACTCCAGTCAACTGACCTTGGAAAACACAAACAATACTGTAATTCACTGAATTTTACAAACATTGTGGTAATATTAGGTGATATTGTAGCCGAGAGTCCTTCACCACACATACTTCAAGTGCTGTAAAAGGCACAAGATTTTTGTTCAAAATGTTACCTTTAACTTTTGGAGACTACTCTGTCTGTTAGCAAAATTTTTCATGACACATTGGACAGATTGCAATTCATTCATTCATTCAACCTTTATTTAGTCAGGTAAATCTTTTGAACCTCATGGGCTCATTTACGAAAGCGACCTGCTAAAACTAAAGAACAATGAACAGCAGTGGTAGAATTTCCTTAAACAATAAACAATAAACAAACAAACAATAAACAATAGAAAACAAAAGAGAGAAAAAAACAAAAGAAAGTTTTTTTTTTTTTTTTTAACAAAGTATCAAAAAACTAGCAAAACATTATAAGGTAGACGTATAAAATCAAAGACAGGAACAAATCTGCATTGGTTTTTGCCAGGATTCCAACAGATTCTGAAAACCATTTAGAGAAGTCAAGGTCGAGAGCTTCAGATCTTTTTGTAAGATATTCCATGAAGCAGGAGCGGAGTAGGAGAAGGCCCTTTTTCCAAGTTCAGTCCTCACTGACGGAACACTGCAGGTAATCATGTCCTGAGAGCGCACACTGTAGCTGCACTCACGCAAAGACATGTAGGAGGAGATGTATGAGGGCAGCAGACCAAGAAGTGATTTAAAGATGAAAATGTACCAGTGGAAGAGTCTGCGTGAGGTTAATGATGTCCAGTTAACCAGTGAATACAGGGTGCAGTGGTGGGTACGATAATCACAGCCAGTTATGAATCTTAGTGCACCATGATAGACAACATCCAACATCCGCAGGGTGCTTGTAGGAGCATTCATGTAGAGAATGTCACCGTAATCAATGGAGGGAAGGAAAGTCACAGACACAAGGCGTTTCCTAACATTCAGTGATAGACATGATCTGTTTCTGAAAAAGAAACCCAGTTTAACTAAAATGATTCACATGATGACTTTGGCAATAACACTTGCACAAAATAATCAATAAACATCCATCTACATCTTCAAAAGTCAAGATGTCTACAACTCTGGAGTAAACGGTGGCGGGCGATATGCACTCCTTTGAGGAGTTCCTGGCCTTGACCTTAACTATGCACTCCAGCTGAAACAATAGGCTGGTGTGAAACTCACTTACAAAAGGGGGCCAAAATTAAAACGGTTTTCAAACTAAGGGCTGGTTTCAGAATCTACATTACCTCAAGTCAGATACCCAACATCTTTTCTTGGTTGCATGTTCCTTAACAAGAGTTTGATTGGTCTCATTTGATGTTCTCTGTTGCACTTTTGACATCATAATCAAAGATTACTAGAACAATTAAAGTGATAAAAGTATTTTACATTTAAAATAACATCTTGGGGGCCAGATAAGATGTCAACGAGGGCCACATTTGGCCTCCTGGCCTTGAGTTTGACACATGTGCTTGTATAAACAATTAATTTACCATTTTGTTTTATTTTTCAGGTCCAAAGACAGCATGTACCACGCGCTGACATTTGCCACTATTTTAGAAATGAAGGCCATGATGACCTTTGAACCCCAGCACATTTTGACTGCAGGAAACACCATGAAGGAGGCGCAAGCTCTTTGTCAGCGGTGAGACATTCCCACAGTAGAGTTAAATATTGTAAACAAAACAAATAAGTAAGACGGCAAGGATTTTTTTTTTTGTACATCTCTGGCTCCTCTCCTCCCTGGGCTGCCACCTTACCGTGGTAAAGGGGTTTGAGTGTCCCAATGATCCTAGGAGCTATGCTGTCAGGGGCTTCATTACCCTAGTAGGGTCACCCAAGGCAGACAGGTGAGGGACCAGACAAAGTGCAGCCCAAAGACCCCTTATGACGAGTACAATAAATGGACTAAATATTCCCTCGCCCGGACGTAGGTCACCGGGGCCCCACTCTGGAGCCAGGCCCGGAGGTGGGGCACGCTGGCGAGCGCCTGGTGGTTGGGCTTTTACCCATGGAGCCCGGCCGGGCACAGCCCGAAGAGGAGACATGGGTCCCCCTTCCCATGGGCTCACCACCTATGGGAGGGGCCAAAGGGGTTGGGTGCAATGTGGGATGGGTGGTGGCCGAGGGCGGGGACCCTGGCGGTCTGATCCTCGGCTACAGAAGCTGGCCATTGGGACGTGGAATGTCACCTCTCTGGTGGGGAAGGAGCCTGAGCTAGTGTGTGAGGTTGAGAGGTTCCGGCTAGAAATAGTCGGACTCACCTCAACGCATGGCTCTGGCTCTGGAACCAGTTTCCTTGAGAGGGGTTGGACACTCTTCCACTCTGGAGTTGCCCCTGGTGAGAGGCGCCGAGCAGGAGTGGGCATACTTGTTGCCCCCCATCTTGGTGCCTGTACGTTGGGGTTCACCCCGGTGAACGAGAGGGTAGCCTCCCTTCGCCTACGTGTGGGGGGACGGGCTCTGACTGTTGTTTGTGCCTATGCGCCAAACGGCAGCGCAGATTACCCACCCTTTTTGGAGTCCTTGGAGGGGGTATTGGAGAGTGCGCCTCCTGGGGACTCCCTTGTTCTACTGGGGGACTTCAACGCTCACGTGGGCAATGACAGTGAGACCTGGAGGGGTGTGGTTGGGAGGAACGGCCCCCCTGATCTGAACCCAAGTGGTGTTCTGTTATTGGACTTCTGTGCTCGTCATGGATTGTCCATAACGAACACCATGTTCAAGCATAAGGGTGTCCATATGTGCTCTTGGCACCAGGACACCCTAGGTCGCAGTTCGATGATCGACTTTGTTGTCATCTCATCTGATCTGCGGCCGCATGTCTTGGACACTCGGGTGAAGAGAGGGGCGGAGCTGTCAACTGACCACTACCTGGTGGTGAGTTGGCTCCGATGGTGGGGGAGGATGCCGGTCAGACCTGGCAGACCCAAACGTATTGTGAGGGTCTGCTGGGAACGTCTGGCAGAGTCTCCCGTAAGACGGAGCTTTAACTCCCACCTCCGGGAGAGCTTTGAACACGTTCCGAGGGAGTCGGGGGACATTGAGTCAGAGTGGGCCATGTTCCGCGCCTCTATTGTCGAGGCAGCTTATCGGAGCTGTGGCCGCAAGGTTGTTGGTGCCTGTCGTGGTGGCAACCCTCGAACCCGGTGGTGGACACCGGCAGTGAGGGATGCTGTCAGGCTGAAGAAGGAGTCCTATTGGGCCTTTTTGGCCTGTGGGACCCCGGAAGCAGCAGATAGGTACCGGCAGTCCAAGCGGCATGCGGCTCGGGTGGTTGCTGAGGCAAAAACTCGGGCATGGGAGGAGTTCGGAGAGGCCATGGAGAATGACTTCCGTACGGCTTCGAGGCGATTCTGGTCCACCATCCGGCGTCTCAGGGGGGGAAAGAGGTACGCGACCAACACCATTTATGGTGGGGATGGCGTGCTGTTGACCTCAACTCGGGATGTTGTGAGTCGGTGGGCGGAATACTTCGAAGACCTCCTCAATCCTACTGGCACGTCTTCCACTGAGGAAGCGGAGCCTGGGGACTTTGGGTCGGGCTCTCCAATCTCTGGTGCTGAGGTCACCGAGGTGGTTAAAAAGCTCCGCGGTGGCAAGGCTCCAGGGGTGGATGAGATTCGCCCGGAGTTCCTTAGGGCTCTGGATGTTGTGGGGTTGTGTTGGCTTACGCAACTCTGCAATATCGCGTGGACATCGGGGGCAGTTCCCTTGGATTGGCAGACTGGGGTGGTGGTTCCCCTATTCAAAAAGGGGGACCGTAGGGTGTGTTCCAACTATAGGGGGATCACACTCTTAAGCCTCCCTGGTAAGGTCTATTCAGGGGTTCTGGAGAGGAGGGTCCGTCGGATAGTCGAACCTCGGATTCAGGAGGAGCAGTGTGGTTTTCGTCCTGGTCGTGGAACACTGGACCAGCTCTACACCCTCAGCAGGGTCCTGGAGGGTGCGTGGGAGTTTGCCCAACCAGTTTACATGTGCTTTGTGGACTTGGAGAAGGCATTCGACCGCGTCCCTCGGGGGGTTCTGTGGGGGGTACTCCGGGAGTATGGGGTACCAGGCCCTTTGATAAGGGCTGTTAGGTCCCTGTACGACCGGTGTCAGAGCTTGGTCCGCATTGCCGGCAGTAAGTCAGGCTCGTTTCCAGTGAGAGTTGGACTCCGCCAAGGTTGCCCTTTGTCACCGATTCTGTTCATAACTTTTATGGACAGAATTTCTAGGTGCAGCCAAGGTGTTGAGGGGATCCATTTTGGTGACCTTAGAAACGCTTCTCTGTTTTTTGAGCCATTGGGGTTGCTCGCACAGGGCGCCAAATAGGCTAGGACCGCCTCTGGAGGGAGGAGGGAGCGATCACTTGACTTTTGGCAAAAAAACAAAAGAAAACTCCAGATAAGGGATTAAGAAGGGGAATTTAATACATTTGTGTCACATATAAAACAGTCCTGCATCGCTTTGCATCGCTTTGAATGAGAACATGCGGATGCTCGCTGGCTGCGCGCTGGGACAGGTGGGGGCGTGGGTTAGGGGCCAAAAACTCCGCCTTCTGTTCTCTGATTGGTCCGGTCAAAAATCTACCGGAGAAATCCTTGTCTATGGGAGAAGTCCCAGACGGAGCAGTGAAGGGAAAATAGAATTGAGCGGAGCTGCGTAGGAAGGCGAGGGCCAGGCTAAAGAAGGCCAGTTTTATGGTACGTCCACACCTAGCAGCGTTTCAACTTCCAAAAAGCTCGTCACGCACGCAAGTGGACGCACTGGACCCACAGTGGTGTCCAGACCAGAACGCGAAACTGCGGCGGTGTGGCGGCGGGGTGTGTGGGAGGAGCTTACCGGTATACCGAGTTCCTCACTGCACTCCGCCAGGCAAGGAGCTTTTTATTTCTGTCTCTGTAGAGCAGACTTGACTGGTCGTGAAGGACTTGTCGCGAACACACAGCTACAATGAGTTTCTCTTCCATAGTTCACGACTTCGCGGGTTTTTTCTGTGTCCCACAAACAATACGTCACATAGTTGCGCAATACCCGTCCCCTCGTTTCCGCGTCACATAGGGACTCTCCCCCTCTCTTCTCCCCCGACTCTCCCTGATCAACCAATCAGGGAGAGTTGAACGGCGTTTGAACGTTTGAACGGCGAAATCTTCAGCATGTTGGAGGCGTGCTTTGGAGGCTGACGCGGGTTCACGTGCACGGAAAAACGCTTTCCAGCACGCTCAACACGCACGTGACGCCCAATGCCAAGGCGCGTCCCCCATTGACTGTGCATGTAAACTGGACGCTCCTGCAGTTGAAACGCTATTAGGTGTGGACGGTACCATAAGAGGCCTGATCTTTGCAAACAGTGATAGTAAGCAAATGGGAACATTCAGATGCATGTTGCTGCCTCCTATAATCCCTGCATCCACTTTATTGGACGAAAAACTAAAGGGATAAGCTAAGATAGTTCTGACTCATTTGCAGAACAACTTGCAAAACAAGTTATAATCAGTCTCAAAGCCATGTGAGAATAGAAAAACAACATCCTAGCAGCCCACTCTGACTCTGAAATGACCATAAAGCTGCAATTTTCCACGTTAACATTGTTGGTGCTGGTAGAAAATGTATTACACAGTCTGCATTGTGTGTCAGCATCCTGTCCATCTGAATGAAGCTGAGTCACAGTTTGCAAGGAAGTGAAATTAAAGAAGAAATGAATGACACAAAGTGCAACAATTACAGGTTTTTTCTCGCTTTTTCCATCAGGCACAGGAAGAAGTCGAGCTTCTCTAAAAACTTCACAGAAGGTGTGTAGATAGAACAAGTTTAATGGGTCATGTTTTGTGTGTGGCACCTGTGAGAGGTGTATTTGCGTGTGTGTGACGTCATCTTTTCCTCACCTCAGAGGAGCTGCATGCAGAGGTTTGCTATGCTGAGTGCCTCCTGCAGAGGGCAGCACTCACCTTTCTTCAGGTCAGCAGCCAGGGACCATTGCAGTCTGCCACTGTTTTTTGACAATTGTTTTAATCACTTTTTTCTAATTTTTCTGGTTCAGGATGAAAACATGATCAGTTTCATCAAAGGGGGAATCAAAGTGAGAAACAGCTACCAGACGTACAAGTGAGAATCCCTGACACATGAACACCAAGGCGTGTGTTTCCTGCGTCTTGTTTTAAGCTCTCCTCCCTCATCTCTTTGACATACTCCTCTACACAGAGAGCTTCACGGTGTTCTCCAGTCGTCTGGATACACTCATGGTGACAATCATGGTCATTTTGAGGACGGAGTTAAACTGGGAGTTGGAGCCTTTAATCTAGTAAGTGGTGTTCTGAAAGGAGACGCATTTATAAATTGTAATTAAATGTTTCACAAGCATAACGCAAAGTTTAAAATGCAGAAAACTGTGTGTGTGCATGTATCATTTTTCCATGCATACACTGCTAGAAATTAAACGTATTTAATGGTATAGTTCAGGAAAAGATTGTCTTCTCATTTCCTCTGCTTGTCTACGTCCTGCAGATGATTTCCATGCTGCCCACAAGGACGCTCAAACTTCTCGAGTTTGTTGGGTTCTCTGGTAACAAGGTGAGTTGTACTGAAGGCAGATAAATGTACTACATCTGTTTTGGATATTTTCAAAGGAGGTGAAACTTTTTGCTCTTTGTTAAAGCTGCTATATGTAATTTATGGAACACGCTGGAACTTAGAAAAATTTTGAACAGAGACACGTTTCTGGTCCCTCCCCCTCAGAGCCATATATGGCTCTGTTCCCCCTCGCTCTCGCTGTAATTCAGCTCAGCTTCCTTAACTCCACCTCCACTTCCTGTCGCAGCCGCTCCGAATTTCTGTGTTTATATGTTAATAAAACGTTCTAAAAAATAAAATAAAAACAAGGAGCGCTGGTCCAGAACACCAGAACACCATGAAATCTGCTGAGCCTCGTGCAGCCACGTTGAACCCGAGTTTAATTCGCTCGTGACAAATTCATTCCTTTCCTCAATTCATTCATGGACTCAGCGGAGGAGGAAGCGATCACTTGACTTTTGGCAAAAAAACAAAAGTCCAGATCAGGGATGAAGAAGGGGAATTTAATACATTTGTGTCACATACAAAACAGTTTTGCATCGCTTTGCAATTATTTCAACGAGAACCTGCGCGGGGCTGGGACGGGGGCGTGGGTTAGGAGCGTGAGAAGTGAGAAGCTCTGTTTTTATTGGCTGGTTAAAAACTCTGTTTTTATTGGCTGGTTAACGGCGGGCCACTGTGTTTTTTTTAAATGCTTTTAGAGAAGCAAGGGGACTATAGTTTTTTTCAGAGATTACTTGTCTAACATCAGTCTGTCAGGAGATAGTGACAGAGTGAAGAAATATGTTAAAAAAATATTGTTAGAAAAGTTATATATATCAGCTTTAAGTGCAATTTATCCTCCTGTTTGTTTTTATTAGTTTAAAAAAATGGATGGTAAAATATATGGCCACTAATTTATGAGTCAACATGTCAGTTATTTCTAGTGAAACTCTTTTACACTACTACTGATATGACAGTGAAGACCCTGATACATTTAGTGAAAACATGAAACAAACTCACGACTTCAAACAGACTGAAACTTTTGTCCTGACTGTACAAATGTAGAATTTCTCTGTGTATTTTTGTGGTTCTGAACTATGCTTCTGTTTCCACAAATTAGATTCGTGCAAAACCATTGCTAAAAGTGAAACTCAAGTTTTACATTTATTTTACTCGGTAAAAAAAAAAAAAACACAAATTCTGACAAAGTTAGGGTGTTGTATAAAAAGCTTAAAAAACAAAACAAATGCAGTGATAAACCCATGTTTTATTCACAATGGAACATAGTAAACAAATCAAATGTTTGAACGGCAGCACGACAGCTCAGTGGTTAGCACTGTTGCCTCACAGCAAGAAGGTTCTTGGTTCAATCTCCAGTTGGACCTGACGTCTTTCTGTGTGGAGTTTACATGTTCTTCTCGTGCTTGCATGTGTTTTCTCCGGGTACTCCAGTTTCCTCCCACAGATAAAAAAACATGCATGTTAGGCTGCCTTCAGGCCCAGGCCTCCCTTGCAAAAGAGATCTGTGATCTAAGTGGGATTTGCCTGGTTAAATAAAGATTAATAATAAATAAACTATGAAATTGTAAAAAAAATCTTTTTTTTTTTTATTGGTCTAGACCAGTTTCTGGAGTGTTTAGAGGGGAATGTTGTCCCCTTCTCGTCTGATGTGGGGTAACTATTCAAAATTCCTGGGTCTTTGCTGGATTTTTCAGTTTTTATGTTTCATTGTTTTATGTTTGTTTATGTTTATGTTTATTAAATTTGTTCTTTTTTTTTTTTACAAAAGAAACACAATACAAGACAATCCCATAAATGATAATGTACAAAATATAAAAAAATGAAAGGTAGCAGAAAGAAGAATAAATCTTATTATATCTGCCCCTTTTTTCAAACAATCAGATTAAACAATAATAATCTTCCACCAACAGTACAAAATGACTTACTCTTTCTAATCAGATTAAACAATAATAATCTTCCACCAACAGTACAAAATGACTTACTCTTTCTAATCAGATTAAACAATAATAATCTTCCACCAACAGTACAAAATGACTAACTCTTTCTAATTTTCTAACTAATACAATACACAATACGTCATTTCATATATTTTTTTTAACAAATTCATTTTGATCATTTTCTTAAATGTAAACATTGACTTGGCATTTTTAACTACATTCTCCAAGCCATTCCATAATCTAATTCCCTGGATTGAGGTAGAACGTCCCTTCAAACTAGTTCTGAATTGTGGTTTTACAAACATCTCTGTTCCCTTAAGGTTATAACAACTTTGTCTTTTAACAAAATGCATTTGGATATTTAAAGGTAATGCGTTATTCTGAGCCCTATACATAACTGATAAAATATTATAGTCTACCAAATCATGGAACTTCAATAACTTTAGTTGATAAAATAATGTACTTGATGGATGACGGTAATGTTTTCTAGTGATAATTCTTACAGCTCTTTTCTGTAATACAAAAATAGGCTTTGTGATTGTTTTACACGCATTCCCCCAAACATCAATACAATAGATTAAGTGTGGAACAATGATTGTGTTATACAACAAATACAGAGCTTTATCATTCAATAGGTCTCTGACTTTGTACAGTACTGCAATCGATTTAGCTATTTTTATTCTTACAGAATTTATGTGTTGTTTCCATGTCAGTTTGTCATCAATGATAACACCCAAAAACTTCACCTCACTCACTCTACAAATCTCAACACCTCAATTTTGAGTGGAACATCAACAGTTTTCTTTTTATTACTGAATATCATGTAATTAGTTTTTTCTAGATTTAATGATAATTTATTGATTTTAAACCAAGTTTGTATTTTGACAAATTCTGTCTTTATCAATTCCAACATTTGTTCTACATCTTCACCTAAACAGAAAAAAGTGGTATCATCAGCAAAAAGTACACATTTAAGGAGTCCTGACACATTTACCAAGTCATTCACATATAAAATAAATAGCTTTGGTCCAAGTACAGAGCCTTGGGGAACTCCACATGTGATATTACAGAGGTCAGATTTCATTGTTTTCATTTAGTAAACCGTCTGGACTGCAGGCAGGTCAGTTAAGCACCTGGAATCTTTATCATTTATACAATTTGACTAAAAGTATCTACAATTTTCATCGCCTCTCATCAAAGGAGAAGCTTAGTTTAAAACTCTAGCATGAAAGGCAGCAGGTGATATGTATTCTTTTAAGGAATCCAAGACTTTGTGTGTTTTTTGCTTTTTCAACCAACTCATCCTCTTTGTTAAATGTTATTTTGTCTGTATTTGTGGTTTGTGTGTGCACATGTAGGAGTTTGGTCTTCAGCAACTGCAGGAAGGCTCTGCAGAAAGCACTTTCAGGTCGTTCCTGTGTAACATGCTGCTGCTCTGTTATCACACATTCATGAGCTTCATACTAGGTGAGCTACGAAATGCATGGATTTCGCTGCATCTGCAAAGATGTATAAGAAGTCAAAAATATTTGTTTATTTCGTTATCAATGTCCTTTGCAGGCACTGGTGAAGGAGACGTTGCAGATGCAGAAAAACTTCTGCAGCCTTACTTAAAAAAATACCCCAAGGTTTGCTTTGTTTTTATTCACATTTCACTATAATTGAAAGTGTCACATTCCCAAATATAATCTGTTTAATTTTCTACAGGGATCCATATTTTTGTTCTTTGCTGGTCGGATAGAGGAGATCAAAGGCAACCTGGATGCTGTAAGTATTTATTCTGCACCTAAAAATTACTCATTGCACTGCTGCAGTGATCCTATTTCAAACAAAATGACATTTTTTTAAAGGGAAAGCATGTTTATCATTGTAACTACAAGTAAAAAAAGTCAAATGTTTTATAACGGATGTGTTTGGACACCTTTTTATGCTTTCATTACTGCACAACGTGTATTTTGAACTCAACCCGTTGTTGCAGAATGATTTAAAGATTAATTTAGCATGACATGAACTCATTAAAACATGACTTCTGTTTTAGGCTATCAAGCTATTTGAGGAGTGCTGCGAGGCTCAGCAGCAGTGGAACCAGTTTCACCACATGTGCTACTGGGAACTGATGTGGTGCTTCACATACCAGAGGCGCTGGAAGATGGCTTATTTCTATGCAGATCTGCTAAGCAAGGAGAACTCGTGGTCCAAGGTGGGACACCAAACTGTCAGATATGCCGTACTTGCTACGGTACACGTCGCACCACCGTATAAGTCGCATCAGTCCAAATTATGTCTAATGAATTGGGGAAAAAATGTAAGTTGCTTCACCATATAAGTCACATCTATTATGCATTGATGCATTTCATTTGTTATGCTTCACCGCTGACCGCCCGGAAACATGGGCCGGTGTTGTTCCAAAAATCAATTGGCTGCCAAATGGCGACTGTGGGAGCATGCACAGGAGGACTTTAATAAGAATTTAACAAGATTAATACTTAAAAATATTTGTTTGCTCGACATTATAGTAAAGATGTGTCTCAGTTGAACTTTTCCTTAATAAATGCACTTAAACGGTCAAATCAGATGCATTTCACCTGGGCGGTGCGGCAAAATGCAGCTGATTTGACGTTTGCTCCAGGAGCCCTGGAGCGAGACGAAGGTGGCTGCTATGGCAAGCCAAGTGTCTCATTAAAGGTTCAGTATGTAATTTCTGGAACACGCTGGAACTTAGGAAAATTTTGAACAGAGACACGTTTCTGGTCCCTCCCCCTCAGAGCCATATATGGCTCTGTTACCCCTTGCTCTGCTGAAATTCAAATTCAAGCTCTGTTTTTATTGGCTGATTCAAATTCAAGCTCTGTTTTTATTGGCTGGTTACAAACTCTGTTTTTATTGGCTGGTTAACGGCGGGTCACTGTGGCTTTTTAGAAATGCTTTTAGAGAAGCAAGGGGACAATAGTTTTTTTCAGAGATTACTTGTCTAAAATCAGTATGTCAGGAGGTAGTGACAGAGTGAAGAAATATATTAAAAATACTCTGATGCATGCTCAATAATCCAGGTAGAAAAATCTAAAAAAGCTAAGTCTGGTCCTCTGGACATTCAAAAAATAAAACAAAACAAAGCAAAAAAAATGTAGAAACGTTTCGTCTTTCGTCCGAAAGACTTCCTCAGTCTGAGTTGCTGTGTTCAGCTCAGTCTTATAAATAGCACCCTCCCACAGTGTTGCACAACCAGTTGGCTGATGACAGCCTGAAACCAGCTGCTCACATGATCAAGGAGGGCCATCAGCCTAACAATGGATCATTAGCACCCTGATGGTTGTTTGCTATTCACAGAGGGCTGAGTGATACTAGCAATAACAGCATTGTAAGAGGGGGACAGTTGAACCCGGAGGCCTCCACCCCTGTTTAATGATGGACGGTTTCTTTTCACAAAGATGGCCTCCTTTACTCCTCTCTCAAACCATCGTTCCTCTCTATCAAGGATGTGAACATCTTCATCCTTGAAAGAGTGACCGCTGGCCAAACCCAGAAACCCAAACAGGACTCCAGCCAACCATCAGGTGAAAAGAAGGAACCCAGACCCAGACCAGTGGTCATTCCGTATGTTGCGGGAGTTTCAGAGACATTGAGACGTTTATTCTCTAAACACAACGTCCCAGTGGCTTTTAAACCCCAAAATACATTACGGCAAAGACTGGTTCATCCCAAAGATCCAGTCCCCCGGCACAAACAGAGTAATATTGTGTATGCTGTTCAGTGTCAGGAGGGCTGTGATCAGTCTTATATCGGGGAAACTAAACAGCCACTGGCCAAAAGGATGGCCCAGCACAGAAGATCAACATCATCAGGTCAGGACTCTGCAGTCTACACTCATCTCCACGCCAGCGGTCACTCTTTCAAGGATGAAGATGTTCACATCCTTGATAGAGAGGAACGATGGTTTGAGAGAGGAGTAAAGGAGGCCATCTTTGTGAAAAGAAACCGTCCATCATTAAACAGGGGTGGAGGCCTCCGGGTTCAACTGTCCCCCTCTTACAATGCTGTTATTGCTAGTATCACTCAGCCCTCTGTGAATAGCAAACAACCATCAGGGTGCTAATGATCCATTGTTAGGCTGATGGCCCTCCTTGATCATGTGAGCAGCTGGTTTCAGGCTGTCATCAGCCAACTGGTTGTGCAACACTGTGGGAGGGTGCTATTTATAAGACTGAGCTGAACACAGCAACTCAGACTGAGGAAGTCTTTCGGACGAAAGACGAAACGTTTCTACATTTTTTTTGCTTTGTTTTGTTTTATTTTTTGAATGTCCAGAGGACCAGACTTAGCTTTTTTAGATATATTAAAAATATATTGTTAGAAAAGTTAGATACAGCTCCTTTAATAACCACTTTTACCTAATAATGACACACTTGGCTTGCCGTGTTAGTCGAGGGCCCTCTAGCGGCTGCAAATGGTAGTGTTTAATGTTTTTCATGTCAGGATGAATGAAATCATTAGATCTCAGCCAAAAGTTGGATTATAAATATGAGAAGAAAAAAAACGTATATTAGTCGCTTCGGTGTATAACCGCAGGACTTGCAAAAAGGTGCAACTTATGCACCTGCAAATACGGTAAATATGTTATGAAAAGAACAAAATTTGAATGTGTTTTAAGTTAGTCAGCTCCATGTAAGTAAAAAAGTTTTTAACCAGGCAACCTCTGACTTCAAACAGATGTTAAGATAAAAGAATGCCTCTGTTAAGATGTAGCCCTTTTTTATATAAAGGTAGGATGAGATTGCAGCTGTAAGCATATTTTTTTGTCCCCCTCAGGCTACGTACGCATACATGAAAGCAGCCTATCTCAGCATGTTATCTGAGGATGACTGTCTAACCTTTGGGGAGACTTTATCTCAGCATGTTATCTGAGGATGACTGTCTAACCTTTGGGGAGACTTCACTGACTCTGTTCAGGTACGATGCTGCTTAAATTACTGACAATAATGTGAAAATAAGATAACTCACTCTGACCGATCTTTAAATCTCTGTGTAAATGTTGCAAACAAAATTGTTATTGTGAATGGCTGAGAAATTAGAACATGAACTGATAGCCAAAAGGCTTAAAGTCAAAAATGAAACTCAAGGTTACAGATTTTATTAGCTTGTCAGATGTAAGGTTTGTTTGTCTGGCATCTGCTGAAGGGTCATAAGTGATGCTCAGCAAGCGAAAGAAGACAGAGAAATTAAAATTGTATGGCTGGATTAACATTTTTGTGGTGCAATTAAGAAATTACACTTATCAGGAAACATGTAAGTCAAGTTCAGTTTAGTAAGTTAAAAATAATATTGAACAGAATTAATTTTAGATTTACCAAAATGGCTAAGTCAGTAACTGCAGTGTTCTTCAGGAAAATGTATGAACCCCTGGAGTATGGGTTTGTTGTGGAGAAAAACCTGCACATATATGACCTGGAAGAAAATTCTCCTTCCAGCTTTACTTCAAAGGTCAGCATGAATGAAGTTGTAGAAAGAACTACAGAACAAGCCTAATTTATTGGTTGGGGTTTAGGAAACGAGTCATTTTGACAGATTTAAAATGGAACACAGCCTGGTGTGTGCTTTAAATGAAGAGGGTTCAGTCTTTCATGAAAAGGCCCTTTCTGATTGTTAAATATTAAAGAATCTAAACAAGCACATGAATAATATTTTAAACTCAAACCAGGACTGGAAAATATGGTTGCTGAATAATGGACTCCCTAAAATGGGAAAAACACACAAAACAAAAACAGCTCTTTTTGGTGGTTTGAGTGAAAGAATTGGTGTTTTTATTTTTATTTTTTTTTTTTTTTGGTATAAAAATGGAAATATAAAGACAGAAAATGTGTCCAGCTCAACTTATATCCTTTTATTTTATTAAATTGAACAATTTATTGGACAATTTGGTATCCACATCAACATAATTTTTGAATACAAGTACCGGTATGTTAATTGTATTTTAAATTACGTTCTTAGGAAAAACACAAGATTGTCTGTTTTTACATGAAACCTTTGCAACATCTATTTTCACCATGACGCTATGATTTATGTTTGTTGCATCATGTTTCAGGCAGGTTGCTGGACTGAAGCAGAAAATAGCAGGAAAATCTTTACCAACTGAGAAGTTCGCAATTAGAAAAGCACGCCGCTACTTTGCAGAGAAACCAGTTCCTCTTTCTGCTCCTCCACTGGTCAGTTCTGGACAGCATTTGTGTGCAACACAAAGCTACTCGCAGCATTTCTTAATTTACCTCAGTTTACAGTGCTGCATTACAGTATTGTTTATTGTTTATTACAACTAAGATTGTTCAAATAATAATATAATAATGCTTTGATGTGCTGATTGATTTATGACTTTGCAACGCTTGAGTTTCACAGCAGCTTGCAGAATATTTCAAGAATTAATTGTGACTTGAGCTGACGCACATAGAAAATGCTTACCTGCAGCAGTAGATAATGACTCCCTGTGCACTGTAAATGATTTGTCTGTGTTTGCTTGGTGTCTAGGAGATGATGTACATCTGGAACGGTTACACGGTCATCGGTAAACACAAACACCTAACAGAGGGCATGCTGGAAACCCTAAAAGAAGCGCAGGCTAAACTTGAAAGTCTTCCAAGTAAGAAAAAACAAAAACAAATTACAAAATCTGTCTCTTTAAAAACAACCGTTAAAAGTTTGTTAAAAATGTGTTTGATGTTTTATAGATTTTTAAATAACTCAACAAGTGATCCGTTTTGTCCGTTTGGTTCTCATTGTCAGGGTCGGAGTTCACCATAGATGATCAGTGTCTGTTGAGCCTCTTGAAGGGTCTCTGTCTTAAACACCTGGGACACACAGAAGAAGCTGAACACTACTTTACCCTCATCCTCTGCAAGTAAGCCCCTCTTTCTCTCTGTAACACAAATATACTATAATACTATACTATACTGTATAATATAATCACTGTAATGCCACTTTAATTGGTGGTGTGTCACTTTATCTGTGCTGCTGATCTCTTGCCTTTTCTACCACTCACTACAGGCTCATGTTCGGGCTGTTTAATACTGTATACAATATTATTTTATATTATTAGTGTTCAGCGTATATCTTAAAATTTTTAATGCATTGTTTAGTGTTTATCTTAGATTATTATTATTATTATTATTATTATTATTACAGTATATCTTTATTTATACAGTTTAGTTCCCAATGAGACTCATTTACAAGAGAGACCTGTTACATACAACATACAGGCAGATGAGAAAGAGAACACGAGGGTAGAGGAAGCCCAAAAAAAAATCATGTCTCTCACACCATGTCCAGGACAGGAAACTGTGTAAAAGATGCAAAAAAACAACAACAACCTTGCAACATAAAACAGCTACATACAATGACATAATTATACATTTATGCATAGAGGTCGACAAAGATCTTTGTATACCGTTTCTTTTTATACTTTATATTTTTGCTATATTTGGGTGTAACTGAACAATTTCGTTCCTCCTCATGTACCACATGTGATGCGAATGACAATAAAGAAACTTGAACCTTGAATATACACTATACTGCAGACTTGAAAACAACTTTTTCATCACCTACCAGCTTGTTAACGTTGTTATGGTTAATGGTTTAAAATGTGAAGGAATGGTTGTTTGAACTGATCTTCCCTTTTTTGTTTTATTTGTCTGCAGTGAGACTCAGATCAAATACGACCACTACCTTGTTCCTAATGCTCTACTGGAACATGGTCTGCTGTGCCTGGAGCAAGGCAGAAAAATTGATGCAATTAAACTACTAGAAACAGCAAAGTAAGCATTGAACTCGCACAACATAATTTTTTTTATACAAGTTTATCAAAATGTAGATTATTATCTTTATTGCAGCACCTAACTGAAATTTTGCATGCTTTATAAACACAATACTTTACCTGAAGTTATCACTCCAAAGATATTGCTTTACTTAGAGTACATTCATTCTCTCATATGGGTATTGGTTGATTTAATGTTAGTTTTTTTTTTTGTAAATCTTGAATGCATATGTAACATTCTGTTTCTCTTTCAGGCACAATTACAAAAACTACTCCATGGAATCACGGACGCACTTTCGTTTACAAGCTGCTTTGCACAAGGCCAAGGGCACCGGAGAGAATGGCATCAGTGTGCCTTGTAGCCCATAAGTGCAGTGACAGGTTTCTGTTCCTGCAGTCCCACAATGCAACACTCAGCCAGACTGACTCTGCCTGTTTGTTGGGGCTGAAGATTTGTTTTCCCCTATTTATCAAGATTTTAAATGAAAATGGAGACATATTTCTCTCATGTGTGCATTGTAATGGACAGCTGCAGCACTGTGTGGCCTTCGCTGGCTTTGATCAAATTACTATGCTCTCTTGTGAAGAAATATTACATTTAACTTTACTTCTCCACATAATTTAAAAAAATTAGTTGAGAAATTGTGTCTTATGTTTATGAAGCAACGCTTGCAGCAGGTCTTTGAGTCTTTCACACTGAGGGCATTAGAACAGAAAATAGGTCAAATTTATTTAATGAACATAACATTTTGTCCCTGAAGTTATAGGTACGTTCAGTGCAGGATACTAAAGCACCAAACAGCCTCAAATAAATGGCAGATGCTAATCCCATTAAGTTGGCAGCTCTGTGTAAACTGCTGTCAGCAAGGCTCCTCCACCTTTTTGTTTAATGTAACCTAGAGGTTTTAAAGAAGGGGACATGCAATTTTGTGCTGACACAGGTAAACATTAGATTATGCAGCTCACAGCTAAGTGCACGTGTCCCTCACCAAAACCAGCTTGATCTATCTTAATTCTGTATGTGGGATTTGTGTATTTACACAACATAATAGGTTCATTGTCTGAATCAGTGAGCATTTTATTATGCATGCTTTTTCCATTGTTCCTTTCAAACATACTGAAATAGTAAAAACTATAAAAATACAGACAACTCGGACAAATCTGTTTTCAAGCACCCTGCATTGTTCTTTAAATTTACTGTAAATTGCACCTTTTACATGAATTGCCATGTTTTAAAAGGACAGATGAATGTGTCTTTTAAAAAGGCAGACTCCCTCCTTTTCTTCTCTTGGCGTGGGACAGACTCCATTAGTACGGTACTTGAGCTTGGAAAAGCAGGCCATTCACAGCAAGCAGCAAAGGACTGCATGCATTTCCTTCTGCTGCATCTTTATTAGGTGAACTTAACCACAGCATCTACAGAGGCTATGCAAGTGTGAGAATAATCACTGAACATCCTATGCTGCTTCGTTATGAGCTACCCACCCATTGCTTGAATTACCAGCAGAACAACTTGAAAACTAAAACCACATCCTGGTTTTCTGTGCTTGAACAAATATGGCAGTCCTGTATGACTGGTGAGTGGGTTATTGGAAAGGTTGAACCTCTGACTTTTCAAACATATGAAGTGATAAGGTGTCGAGAGTGCTGGAATAAGGGCCAGTTTACACGGCGCGTATTTTGAGTGTAACCGCTACTTTTTCTTTGCGACTTTGCTTATCGCCTACACGACGCTGCTGGCCCCCCTCGATGACACCGATACTTTTCTGACCCTGCTCTCAAGGTGGAAGTTTTTCGCTGACCCCCCGCTGATAATGTAAACATCTCCCGTGGAGCTTTTGTGTCAACCACATGCGCGCAGCCCGCATGCGCGGACAGTCTGACATTTCACGTGTCACGTTGCAAAATATAACAGTTTAACAATAATAAACAGTATTTATGTTGGCGTGGGAGATGTAAATTTATCTGAACTACAGTATCTATCTGGACTCGTTACATTTTTTAAACAGTGCGTAACGTGCTGTGAAAATGAAGACAGCAGGTTTATTTTTTATTTATTTATTTATTTATTCAGCACCAAAGTTTAAACACAAACACTGAGAATTAAACTGAACACACTATTAAAACACGTGAACCGAACTGTAACTACGTTAATGAACTGGACTCGTGCTGTGTGTTCATCTGGACCCATCAGAACCGCCGAACCGTCTGCCTGCTGGAGCGACAGCTTCTCCACCTGGCAGAAATAAATAAATAAATAAATAAAAACTCTGTTGTTGTGTGATCAAAGTAAACACAAGCAAACATTATGTGACCTAAGGTACAGTTTTAGTCATATGTGGAGGGTCTTAAGCCCTTCTTAACACAGATAGTTGTAAAAATCAACAGAGGCACAGCTGCAAAATTAGATAGTTTATTAAAAAGTCACAATTTAAAACATCGTTTAAAAAATGACCACACTAGAAGTGGGAGACGTCTATGTATCTTAACACTAAAAAAAATAGTTAAAACCCTTCCTAAAACTTAAAGTAAAAATAAATCAAAACTGAAACAGTAGCAGGCCAGCCTACACACAAAAGAGATCAGGTTAAACAAACACATTAACCAGCCCGACAATCATAAGGAACGGCCCTTACCTTCTCTAACGTGAAACCAGTAAACTGCGCTCTGCATGCCACTCTCTAGCAGTTTGTCACCTACAACAATCAGTGGATGAGTCAGATATAAATTCTAAATCCACCTCATGATAAATGTCAGACATACCTCTGCAGGAGTCATCAGCATCAGCCTTGAATCTGATCTCTGCGATCAACCTACTTTTAAATGTAAATGCTGATTACCTGTCTACCTAACAGACCAGCTGCACTCTATCACGGCATCTTCCATATATGGGCAAGAGGAAGTGTGCAGCACTGCACTTCAGGGACAAGCTGCCCCGGCTACAATCTACCCCAACTTTTTGTGTTGACGGCCCGTCAACATATAAATAACCCACTAACACCATGGTCGAAAAATATCAGCCACACTGCTATCAGCACCAGTGATCTGAGAGACTGTAGCCCCTTTGACTTTACATCTTGGCCTCTCTGGAAGGTGATGGGGGTTTGAATGGTAACCGGCCGTTTTCCTTGTCGTCCGTCGGAGGGGGCCCAAGCTTTCTCCAGTCTCTTGAAAAGCAACTGTAGAGGGCCTCTGATCTTTGGTTGCTACAGCCTGGGGGTGTGTCGCTTTGGCCAATGTGCAACGTCCACATTGTTGGCACCAATCTCTAATCTCTTTGTGCATCAGAGGCCAGTAGCACCGCTTCCTAATGAGCTCAGTGGTCCGCTCCACTCCCTGATGTCCATGACTTTGGTGCAACTGTTTCATCACCTCCTCCTTCAAGGACTCAGGCAGCAGCAATTGATGAACAACCTCACCCCCATCAGGACGTTGTGTACGGCGATATAACAGGCCATTCAGCTGGACCACTTTGTTCCACTGTCGAAGTAGCTGCAGGACTTTTGGGGAGAAACTGGCCCTTTCTGCTCTATCTGGACGTCTCTGTGTCCTCCACGACTTTAAAAACACACTTATGGTAGGATCAGCTTCTTGGAGGGTGCTGATGTCATTAGGGGCATGGGTGGGGAAAATGGACACTGCAGCCTGGAACACATGTTGGGTTACATCTGGACAGCTTGGCTGCTTTCCCGCCTGCTGGTAAGCAGCCGCAGCCTCTCCTTGTAGTGGAGTTGGATGCTGCAGGACGAGGTTCATCCTCTGTTGATGACAGTTTCTGGCTATATGACCAGGTTTCTGGCAGCGCCTACAGATAATGGGGGTTGTTCTGTTCAAATATGGCCGATGTGAGGACCTTGAGATGGATTGCAACTGTAACACATTTTGAGAGAGCAGCTTAATCTGATCCTGTTGCTTTAACAACATTTCCTTTATTTCTGACAAATCAGAAGACCCTGAGGCAACCTCTGAATCTGGTCTACTGCTTTGGGATCTGTGTAATGCACAATATGATGGCACAGAGCTCCTTTTTCTTTCAGTTGGTTGTCCCTCCTGTTCCCACCTAATTGCTTCCTTCCTAATGTCCAAAAGCGTACACTCTGGGTTTTCTCTAATTAGTTTTTTCAATTCTCTACGTAAGGTAGGATCAAGGACATGTTCAGCAAACTGGTCTCTCAAAAGCATGGCACCATTAACAACAGCATTTGGTGCATTGGCAATAATCTTTTCCATTAAACAAAACAGTGCATGAGAAAACTCCTTCAGTGATTCACCCTCTTCCTGTCTTCTAGAAAAAAAATCTTCCTGCAAAGTTACATAAGACTTAGAGCAACCATACAGTTCTTGTAAAATTGCAAAAATGCGTTCAGGGTCCTCTCTGTCAGCCCGGGGCCTATATCGTATTTCCTCTTTAGCTTCACCTTCCAGGTGATCAAACACAAAATAGGCTTGGTCCAGAGAAGATAGATGTCCAGCCCGTACACTGGATCGGACCTCCTCTATCCAGTCCATAACCCCAATCCCAACAGTACCTCTAAAAACTGGACATTTACGTTCCCTTGGGATGTAAAAGAGCCGCTCCATTACTGGCACTTCCCCCGCAGAGACAGGTTGGGGACCCTTCCTTGTCACACCACTAGAGGTAGAAGGTAAAGAGTCTTGATCAGTCATAAACTTTTCTTGAAGTTTCTGGTTCTCCACCTGCAGGTGATGAATCATGTCCTTCAGCTCCTGAAGCTGCTCCTCCATGGTTCCACAGCTTAGAGTTCCTTTCATGTTCCACCACAGATTGATCAGACTCCGTGTCCCTCGTCGAACCTGCTACTGTTTCAGTAAAAAAATTAAAAATAAAAAAACTTCTCCCTAGCCCTATTCAAATCAGTAAAACAAATTTCTGCAAGCATGTGCCACTGTCTTACAAAATTCTACCAGCAACGCCAGTTTGTGACCTAAGGTACAGTTTTAGTCATATGTGGAGGGTCTTAAGCCCTTCTTAACACAGATAGTTTGTAAAAATCAACAGAGGCACAGCTGCAAAATTAGATAGTTTATTAAAAAGTCACAATTTAAAACATCGTTTAAAAAATGACCACACTAGAAGTGGGAGACGTCTATGTATCTTAACACTAAAAAAATAGTTAAAACCCTTCCAAAAACTTAAAGTAAAAATAAATCAAAACTGAAACAGTAGCAGGCCAGCCTACACACAAAAGAGATCAGGTTAAACAAACACATTAACCAGCCCGACAATCATAAGGAACGGCCCTTACCTTCTCTAAAGTGAGACCAGTAAACTGCGCTCTGCATGCCACTCTCTAGCAGTTTGTCACCTACAACAATCAGTGGATGAGTCAGATATAAATTCTAAATCCACCTCATGATAAATGTCAGACATACCTCTGCAGGAGTCATCAGCATCAGCCTTGAATCTGATCTCTGCGATCAACCTACTTTTAAATGTAAATGCTGATTACCTGTCTACCTAACAGACCAGCTGCACTCTATCACGGCATCTTCCATATATGGGCAAGAGGAAGTGTGCAGCACTGCACTTCAGGGACAAGCTGCCCCGGCTACAATTATATTAAGAACGTTGATTTACCTGCTGTAAGTCAGCTGTTTATCACGCTGGAAAGTACGGTTCTGGTCCACAGTCCACTCAGCGGTTCTGGTTCTGGTCCACAGGCTCAGCGTGTGTGGTGTGCAGCTTGTTAGATGAAGAGAGTCCCACTGACTCAAATCTGTTGACTCTTATCCAAATTCCAGCTTTAACTTGTTGTTAACTTGTTGACAACAACTTGTAGTTAGCTGATTTTAGCCAGAGAGGAAAACAGACAAGGCAGCTGGTCTGTTTACCTCAGGCAGCGCATGCGCAGTAGTGAAGGTTCCAAAAATCACAGCGCCATCTAATGGCCCAGCATGGTAACTACAATGAAATCATGAGGACGGGGGGTGGAGGGGGAGAGAGTCGTATCCACAGAATTCGACCGTGTCAATGCAAAACTTTTCACCTAATTAACATACCCAAAACATCCGTTTCCCCCACACAGTGTCCGTGTAAACAGGGCCTGATAAGTCTGGCTGATTTATTTATATCGGACAAATGTTTGGGATGTTTGGGAACTTGAATACTTGGAGTCGGTTTCTAATATTTATTGGTGAAGGAAGTGTATTAGAATTGTTGTAACTGCAGTCAATCTTGAATATTTCAATATAATATCACACTTTATGTTCTAACAATTAATTGTTTGTAATATTGTTTTTGTTTTGCCCTTTGGTTTTACACATGCTGCCAATCTGGAAGAAATTCAACCCAAACATGTTTTGTGTTTACACAATGTATTGCACATTGAGTTACCCACTGAGCAAAAATAGTTTTTCTTTACATGTTTTTGTTGTAATTTATGATATAATTATGATGGTCTTCTGTTGTGTGTACCAGAGTTTTTTATGTGAAGAATGCACACTGAAGTGGTTTTAATAACAACAAAATGGCAGATTATGCTTGCATTTTTTGTTTTGCACTCATTCTTTTGACAAATTAGTGATTTTTGTCTTACAACACAATACAGTATATATTTATGTAATACAGTATATTTTTGTCTTATAATACAATACAGTACAGACAATACAGGGCGGTGGAAGCCGGAGAAAATGTTTTCTCAATTAAAAATGGACACATAGAGATTTAAATGATCAAGTAAAAACTTTGAGATTGTATAAACACATTAAGTTTAGAGGAATAGTCTGTACTGCAAAGAAAACCTGCTGTCAAAAGGAATACAGTACAGTATAGCTCATTTAGAGATTACAGCTCCATGTTTATGTTTTTAACGCTGGATAACATGTCCACAAGTCTGATTGGCTGTCAACAAGCGCGTCGTGAATAAACGTGCAAGCTTATTGGCTCGTTGTCTAAATGGGCGGTGCCTTTCTGTCGTACGTCACCACCTTTTGTCGTTCAGCAGCAGCTGCTTTGGAAAGTCCCTGACAGCTAGCCAGGCTTCAGATAGGAGAACCTTGAATAGTTCTTTTCATTTTAAATGAGAGACGCTAATACTTTTGTGGGCTTTGTTGCGTCTGCAGATATAACATTCTGCCAAAGTCGAAATTTAGGTTATTAAGTGACATGTTCGCCTCCGAGTGCTAGCTGTTAGCAGGCTAGCTTTTTGTGTGGCTAGCTGAGTGATGTTTTGTTATTGTTGAAGTGGGCAGCCCTCCCGACGTCTGGGAGAGGAGAATCAGCCGTGAATGGAAAATCATCCCAACCACTGACATTTTCTGTGAAAGTGAGCCGTGAAACCCCTCGTTGATAAGGCGACAGAAAATAAAGGAGCAGAGTTTGATAGAAGAGGACGGAGATGGGAAACTGCCTGAAATCTCCCACCTCGGATGATATTTCTCTTTTACACGACTCGCAGTCGGACCGGGCCAGCTTTGCAGACGGTGCTGAACCCGATCAGGAGCCGCCGCCCCCCTATCAGGTAACTTTCACCAACACACACCAGCTGGCCATTCGTAAACAATTATTAAAAACTAAATTTAGTCCATGTGTGATGTTCAGAAGTTCTGGACCTTGCTTTTATCTGAGATCGTACTTGAAAATCGCCTTATTCTTATTTTGTTTCCACACACTGAGCACCACGAGTTTGTCTTACCTGCACTGTACATGTACTTTCATTACAAAATGTTTTTTGCACCACATAACCTGTTAAAGCAACAAAACCGGCTACCCTGAGAAATCTAGGTAAGTAACACATAACAAGTACACACTAATGGGAAGAAAAAAAACTACTTTTCATTCAACCTTTATTTAAAGCAGGTTAATCTCAGAGCCGAGGACTCCTTTACAAGAGAGAGCTGTCTACAAACTAAAGAATGATGACAACAGCAATAGTAGATTTTCCTTGAACAATCAACAATTGAACAATCAACAATAGACAAACATAAGAGAGAAATACAGATTTTTTTAACAAGTTAAAACAAAGTAGTAAAGTAGCAAAACAGACAGATTATAAGGCAGATGTAGAAAATCAAAAACAGGAACATGTCAGCATTGGTTTTTACCAGGATTCCAACAGATTATTAAAGCCATTTAGAGAGGTCAAGGCCGAGAGCTTCAGATCTTTTCGTAAGATATTCCAGGAAGCGGGAGCGAAGTAGGAGAAGGCCCTTTTGCCAAGTTCAGTTCTCACTGACTTACTTCAACTTAAAATGCCATCAGTGTGCACAAAGCCACCGTTGATCCAGCATGTTCTTGAACAGATGTTTACTTCTCATTCCCAACAACACACTTCCTGTCAAACTGCTATTTGTTCGTGTCAGTAGCTTTTCCCACTCTCTTCACCAGTATTTTAAATGTTTACGTCTTTCCATCTGATTTGTTATTCTGTATTTCATTTTAAGTACAGATTAGTAAAAACTCGAGGTGAAAATCAAATATCTATAATAATATTGTCAATTATGATAATAATTATTAATAATTAAAAACATATTCTTATAAAAGGTACAGTCCACTGCAATACATTTGTCAGACTTACTTATTCTGACCCATCATTTGGTCTCTGTAGGCTGGACTGACCATATTTCTTTTAGTATTTATTTAATTGTTCATTTCAAATTTAAAACACAATTTTTTTTTTTTTACAAAACCATATAGCCTGGTTAAAACCAGACCCTTGTCCTTCACTTCGCTTCGTACTAGGGTCTGGGACTTCTCCTATAGAGAACCGATTCTTGCTGGAGGCGTGGCCTCTGCTGAGGTTACCCAATCATTAACGTTTGGCCGTGACGTATGTTGCGCGGAGCTGCAACATACGTCACGTTAGCCTGTCCAGTCCAGTTAGCCTGGCGAGGTCCAGGCTAACTATTCAGAAACCACTCGGTGGATATTTTTTCTGCTACCAGTGTGTAATTATATGGCTCTAATTTACTGACTGTTGGCCTGGATGAAACATTTGAGATAAAATTCGATTTTTTTATAATTTATTTTCGTAGCGCACCCGAGGCTGTTTGGAAAATGTCAAACCGAAACAATTTAAATCCAGCAGATTTGACCATTTCGTGAATTGATTTAGGAACTGTTAAGCTCAGGAACACTTCTGATATAACGTCAGCTAAGAAATATATTTTTTCTCAGCAAAGAAATAATAGTTTTTTACCTTGTTTTCTTGAAAATTCCTTTGTGCCGGCAGCCATTTTAAGCAGGGCAAACTGACGACGTCAGTCGACGTCGTTCAAAACTCCGCCTTCTGTTCTCTGATTGGTCCGGTCAAAAATCTACCGGAGAAATCCTTGTCTATGGGAGAAGTCCCAGACCCTAGTACGAAGTGAAGTGAAGAACAAGGGTCTGGTTTTAACCAGGCTAAAAACCATATTAAGAAGAAAAAAACAAATTTAAAATGAAAGGAAGCAGAAGAAGAAAAAATCTTAGAATATCTGCCCCTTCTTAAAACAAAATCAATTCAAACAATCAATTTTAAACAATAATTATCAATGAACCAATTTTTTAGCACATTACAATTCACAGATTTATAGTACTTATGATTTTCACCATATTTTTTTTCACGAGTTCACTCTTAATCATTCTCTTAAATATAAACACAGACTTAGCCTTTTTAACATAATTATCCAAACCATTCCACATACCTATGCCTTGTATTAAAGTAGACCGACCCCTAAAACTTGTTCTATAACGTGGTTTAACAAAAATGTTTGTTCCCTTAAGATTATAACAACTTTTCCTCTTTACAAAATGTTTTTGAATATTTGGAGGTAGTGTTCGATTTTGTGCTTTATACATTAATAAAAAAAAATTATATTCCACCAGATCATAGAACTTCAAAAGTTTCATTTTAGAAAACAATATATTAGATGGATGACAGTAATGCACTCTTGTTATGATTCTTATAGCTCTTTTTTGTAAGATAAAAATAGGCTTTGTTATAGTTCTACACGCTGTTGCCCAAACATCAACACAGTAATTCAAATGTGGTACAATTATTGCATTATACAGCAAATACAAGGCTTTATCATTCAATAAGTCCTTCACTCTGTATAATACAGCCGTAGATTTAGATGTTTTTGTTTTAACAGAATTTATGTGCTGCATATAGGCAGTAGACTCATCTTCCTACCAGCAGGACGGCTCTAGCATGAGCTTCATTATCGTACTAGCGAATACACACTTTGTGTTTAACTGATACCTTAAATTGACTCCCTGAGATGAGAACATTCCTTTAAGATAAACACAACTATGTTCCTCTTCAAGCTACAATTGGGATTTTTTGGGGAATGTCCTACTCAAAAGCCAACACTTATCTAATGCGTGACATTTGGGTGTCCCTCCACTCCTTATGGGGGGGGGGCAAGTTGTTGCAACGAAGAAAAAAGCAGCGTACAGCTGTTATGGGATTGAAAAACACAATGCTCTTGTAATATTTATGTATTTTATAGACAAAAACTTCTATAATTTTCTCACCAACTCCTTTGAGAGCTTTGTGCACCAACTTTGCCTGGTCTGTTTTTATTTCTTATGTAAGATCAACAATAAACACACCAAGTCATGTTGTACCTGTAAATATGTTTGTTTTTCCATATCAGGTGTGTTTTTCTGGGACAAGATGTGGCTGGAAAGTGTTTTTTAGGGCTCTGTGGAGGAGATTGCTCATTACTAGGTCAAACCAAGTCTTATCAGTAGGTTTAAGATAAGTATTTTAAAAACATGGTCAGGCTGAATTCAGTCGGCGTCGGTAACTGGATGAACTCTCACGCTAAAAGTTAACAGTTCTTAATTTTATATTTAAAATAGTGTGACAAAGTCCATTTCTTTCACCGATACTCATTACATCAGCAATCAAAACCTCAAGGGAAAATTTAGTGTGACATTATCAAAAGTTATAATATATATTATTTGACATTAATATTAAACTAGATTTAATTACAGTAGTCAATATTTGAGATTTTTGAAGTAATTAAGAGAGATCATTACATTTTATTATTATTACCATAACTTCTCATTGAAAAAACTAAAGTACTTGAATGACACACAAAGTTGTGACCAGTAAGTCTTTACCTATCACTCCTGTTGTGAAATATAGCATATTATAAAATAAAAATGCATTGTGTGGATTATTTTAGCTGTTACTATTCCACCCACCACTGGGTGCTTCTCCTGGGAGGCCACTGTTTTAGATATATAGGTGTAGTAAATGTGAAATTACCTTGAGATGAACACCAGGACCCAAACTTTGCTTCTAGAATTAGATCTGAATTGTTTTGTAATACTTCATTTTATTGAATTTGTTTTTTGCTTATGGGTGTGTATTTTGTGAAGTAAATACTAAATAATCTGACAAAATCCTAATCTCAAGACACTGACACTGATTGGTGATATATGAAAGTCAACAATAGAACAGATACATTTTTATTGTCTCTCTTTATCCATCCATTATCTAGAACAGTGGTTCTCAAACTGGGGTCCCCGCCCCCTCGGTGTCCGCGAGCCAGTGCTCAGAGGGTCCCCCCCCCCAATTTTTTTTATTTTTACAAGCACGTAGATATTTAACAACCCATTAAAATACACCAAAATGTAGGAAATTGCATCTACTTTATTCAAAATTTTCTTATTGGAAAAGTTGAAATTAAAAATGGTGTTGTCTTGAATGAAAAATAACCCATGTTTGGGAAAGTACAAAAATTGTAATAACACTATTAAAGAACAGGTCTTAAGTAATAACGTTACAATTTTTTTTTTATTATTGTTTTTTTTTTAAATAAACATGAGTTTTTATGGGGGCCCTGAAACTTTTTCTCCCCTGTAAAGGGGTCCCTGAACCCAAAATGTTTGAGAACCTCTGATCTGTATTACTGTTGTTCCACACGACTGTAATATTACAGTATGTGATGCATATTTGACCTTTAATAAAATCAAAATTTTGTTTCCTTTATTTGCAATCATTGCACATGCTCCATCTCCATGATTTTTTCCCCCAGACATTTTTCACCATTGATGTCAAATTGGAGAATAAGGGGTCATTCTCAATTTTCACAATTTTCCCAAGCATACAGAATGTACATTTTTGAAGACCCCCCATTCCCCTCAATTCGTACAAGCAAATGTTAACTTACACTTAATATTTTGCCAAGTTAAGTTTGACTAGGCATCACCTTGTGACATTACCCTTAAATAAGGGTACTTCCTTTGCCCTCACAATGCTTCCTCCTCCCCATCTTATAAATTCTGTACTGGGAACAACCTCTGACTCACTGTGTCCATTTACAGTCAATAACAGAGACTTAAACATTACCAAACCTGAACAGGAAATTAATATCAACCCATTTCCACACTCAACCATTGTAAACGGTCAGAAACATTACACATAATTCCCACAAGACTACCCAGCATCCTTTGCAGCTCACATAGTTTCTGGGATGCAACCTCATAGGAGAGAACACAGAGAGAACTTTGTAAGTTTTGGGGGGGAAATTAAATGGTTAAACGAAGACATGTATCTTTGCTTTAATCTAGGGCATACAAATTTTTATATTTTAGTCTTAATAATGTTTAATTATAGAAACTAAATTAGCAGAAGCTCAGGCTGCAGCTGAAAAGATGAACTGACAGCATTAGTTGTGACCGCCCACTCACAGGATTAAACAACACGTATATGTATTGTACCAGTTTTTATATTTTCTGTCCTGTTAAGCACCTTGGTCAATGCAAGGCATTGTAGGAAGGTGCTATACAAAAAAAGTTTATTATTATTAATACAGATTTATTACCCGGGGAATATTGATGATGGTGAACAGCAACTTTGTAGTTAGTTTAAACCGTTAACCGCAAAGTGAGTTAATTCATTATAGTAAATGACACATGGGAGACATCCGACACATTACAGTTAATGTATCGCGCTCCGCTTCAGTCCAGCAGACTTTTGCTCCACCTCTTTTGGTTCCGCTCAAAGCTCATATCTGAGTGGGTTGTGGACGTTTCACCTGTGATTTGTGAACAGGCAAGAGAAGGGCACAATGGCAGAACTAACTTTCTGTTTAGCGTTCGCAATTTCACTAACTTTGAAAACCTTTAGCGGAATTAGCTTCCTCTACATGGAAATCCTGCAAATTCAAGTCCACAATTTTTTTTTAAATACAGCTAAACAAGAGAATGGTAATTTACACAGAGTGATGCTATGTTTTTCAGAGTGATGTCACCACTCTCGCAGTGCTTTTTCCCCTCATACCTACCACAAACGGTATCTGACTCATGGTGTCAGTTTACAGCCAAACAAGTACAGTAAAATATCAAACCCATTTTCACACTGACAGTCAGAAACATTGCACACATAATTCCTACGTTGCATGTTTTACAACGCTCACACTGTCTCCCATTTGCGTCTTTTCAGTGTCTGCTAAAGTCTGCATTTGTTGCTGTTACATAATTTTTTAAGGCTGAAGGCAAAGTAAAACCATTAATATATAGAATAATAAAAAAATACTCATTCTTTAAAATAACACTAATTACTACAGTGGTCCCTCGCTACTTCACGCTTTGTTTATCACGGTCTCACTCCATCATGGTTTTTCAAAATAAGATCGGACATGACACACAATTTTATGATTGATGGATGAGCCATTGATGGATGGGTATGGAATTTTTATTTATAATAAATAATTTTAAATTACTAAGCACCAGACCGGATGCGCACTGCACCCGTGTGCAGCCCACAGCTGCAGTAGAAGCTTCCTCCTGCAGCATGTCATATCTCCGTTCTGCACAGGAGAAGTGGGCGTGGCCAAAAGCGCTTGCAGATGGCAAAGTGCAGCAGAAGGCAGAGAGCTGAAATCATGACATGCTGTGCTCTTTTAGAGCGTTTAGAGTTTAGAAACATTAGCCGTGTTTCCATCAAGGTTTCTAGATGCGCATTTTGAAGTATCGCAGCAGAAAAGCTTAATGGAAACGGCAAAATCCGAATTTACTTCCTCAAATTCGCCAAAAAGTTTATACGCTCGCTTGAGGTGGTTTTTGGGATCTTCGAAAATGAGCAGATGCGCAAAACGACAGATGGAAACAGATTTGCCGACTCAGTTCTGCCGTAGCGAACATTCACGTCACGTGACGTTCAGCTGTTTCCGCTCCGGACAACATGTAACATCGCTAAAACTAGTTGGCATGACAGAATAAATACAACTTGCCCGATAGCAACACGTACCTGAAATATTCTCTCCATTTTGACGAGATGTGTGGCCGGGTTCTGTTTTCAACCGCTACTTCCTGTTTACTGTAGACATGCGTAACGCTGACGTCTGACGTAATGACGCTGACGTCTGACGTAATGACGCTGTGCGTGGCTTGGTAGATGCGCTACAAGCCAGTAGATGGAAACACTTCTGCTTCGCATTAATTTGTATTTACATATTTGCGAGATTTCAAAAATTAGCTCAAAATTCGAAATGAAAATGAATGGAAACACGGTTACTGTCTAGAATATTGCAAGGGTATGGGAAGGGTTTAGAACACACACACACACACATATATATACATATATACATACATATATACATACATATATACATACATATGTATGTATGTGTGTGTGTGTGTGTGTGTGTATGTATATGTATGTATATGTATATGTATGTATGTATATGTATATAATGTATATGTATGTATATGTATATTATGTATATGTATATTATGTATATGTATGTATATGTATATAATGTATATGTATGTATATGTATATTATGTATATAATGTATGTATATGTATATTATGTATATAATGTATATGTATGTATATGTATATGTATGTATGTATGTATAT
>JBBPBX010010361.1:0-12976 GCA_038048925.1 Garcialebias charrua
CCTCAATACTTGAAACAGTGATCAAAATGTATTTTTGTGTCAAACTGTGTTAAAATGCAGGACTTAATATGTTGAGAAATCTGACGTGGAAATGGCGTTGCTACCTCAACGTTGATTAGATTTGCAAAATCTAAACCAAAATCAATATTGAATAAACGTTGGCAAATTCACCTATGTTGAGAAATCTGACGTTGAAATGATGTTGCTACTTCAACGTTGAGAATCTGACGTAGAAATGATGTTGCTACTTCAACGTTGATTAGATTTGCAAAATCAACACAAAATTCAACGGTTATCCAACACGACCGTCAGATGTTGATTCAACGGTGACTAGACGTCAAAATGCCAGCTGGGTTATCTTACTCTGGGTTACATTTCTTCGTGGGTGGAGCGGTCTTACGTTCACGTAAAATATTTGATAATGTTCTTATAGAAACAATTCCTGAATGTTGTTCATACTGTGTTAATGCTACATGTTTGCCTCTTGATCCTACAACTGGCTATGGATTTTCCCCCCTAAAACTTAGGCTACACTGTGTTTCTTAAGCCCCCAGTATAGCTCTGCGTTAGTCCGAGCGCCGCGGCACGCCATGTGAGCGCCGCGGCACAAGCCTTTGATCGCTGGGGTGAACGCGCCAAGCTAAAATTTTACGACCGCTTACGCGCGCGTGTTGTCTCACAATAAACTGCCCGGGGGCGGACTGTTTTGTATGAGACACAAATGTATTAAATATCCCTTCTTCATCGCTGAACTGGACTTTTCTTTTGTTTTTTAGCCAAAAGTCAAGTGATCGCTTGAAGCGGTCACCATTCGCTTCCTCCTCCGATGAGGAGGAATGAATGAACTTGTCACAAGTGAACTAAAGTCATGTCCAACGTGGATGCGCAGGTTCTAAATATTTCCTGGTGGGCTGTGAACTACAAGACCAGCACTCCCTGTTTTTATTTCCTTTTTTAGAACTTTTTTATTAACATATAAACACAAAATACCGTTGCGCAGCCTGTGCCTTTTCTCTAACCACCCGACATGTCAATCAATTCAGTAGACGTGTCAGCAAATGACCAATCAGCGACCTCAGTTTGTCCCGTAGGTAAACGCTCCCCCCTGCTTCTGCTCAAATGATGTCAAGTATTTGGAACAAAAGCGCTGGAGCTCACACAGAGCTATAATGTGAACTGCCTGCACGCCGTACGCGCGCGTCGAGCGGCGTGCTGCACAACAAACTGCTATACTGGAGCCTTTAGACTGTGACTAGGATGCGTGAGAGAAACAGAGCATGCTACATTCACACAAGGAGAACTGTTGGTCAGGGAGGTCTCGTGCCATTAACTCTAAACTAGTTATTGAATCAAGTGTTACTGGTGTAGGTAAAACTAGATGTTCAACAACCAGTCAAAATACACCAGAATGCAAGAAATGACATGTGCTTATTTTAATTTTTTTCTGGGGGAGGACCCCTAAACCCCCCTCTACAATAATAATAATGATAATAATGAATTTAATTTATAATGCACTTTTCATTAATGAAGATCTCAAAGTGCTACAGAGTGCAACAAAATTAAAGGTCAAATAAAACAAGTGATAAAACAAGTAAAATCAATAATAGTATCAACTAAGATCAAAGATAGAATCATGATGAGGCAGAGTAGGCTCGCTTAAAAAGAAAGGTCTTCAAGCCGCTTTTAAAGTCAACCAGTGACTGTGGAGCTCTCAGGCAGTCAGGAAGAGAGGCACAGGCGGGGGGCAGCCACACTGAAAGCCCGGTCTCCCATGGTCCTTAATTTGGTTCGTGGAAGGTGAAGGAGATTACTGTTCTGTGATCGTAGAGACCGGGTGGATGAATATGGTGCAAGAATGTCCTTTAGATAATCTGGTGAAGTTCCGTGTAAGCATTGATGTGTAATGAGAGCAGTTTTGTACTGAATTCTGTAGGTGACAGGAAGCCAATGAAGGTTATGGAGAATGGGCGTAATATGTTAAAATTTACGAACTCTCAACAAGTGTCTCCCCCACCCCCCACACACACATTACGAACATGCTTCTTTTTTTTACTTCCTTTTATAGATCGCCTTCCTTCTCACCTTACAGCCATCCTCTTCACACCATTATGATTTTTTAAAAATAGGATAGAAAGAAAGGAAAGAAGGAAAGTAAGACCACACTGCAAAAACGTAAAATCTTACCAAGTCTAATTTTCTAATTTCAAGTCAAAACCTCTTATCACACTTAATATAAGTCAAAAACATCTATCTAAGTAAGACATAACAACTTGTTTTGAGACAATGCATCTTGAAAATCTTGATAAGGCAAAAAGTCTTGAAAATATCTTGTTTTGAGTCATTTCTTATTTGAAACAAGCTTTTTTGACATTTCATTAACATTTGCAGTTGTCGTGAGGTTTGTAAAACGTGAAAAATCTTGTTTCAAGATAACAAACTAACTTGAATTAAGACAAATCTGCTTCTTTGATCAGCATGCCCACTCAAAGTATTAAACATTCTATTTTTTATACAGGTTCTGTTTAATTTTGGACAGACTCCATTGTCCTATTACAATTTCTTTAAACCAATAGTTCATTAACATTTTCTACATTGTATTTTTTTCCAAGGCTGAATACTACATAAACATACCTACTGTGCAGTTTATATTAAAGAGACAAATAATGCAGGTTCATTTCACATATTTATTTTAACATATAATTTAACATATAATTGATTTTAATAAAATAAATATGTGGTTAGGACAGATTAAACGGCCGTGGGGCGGCCGTGGCGTAGTGGTAATGGCAGTCGTCCCCCGATCAGAAGGTTGGAGGTTCGAATACTGGTTCCCCACACCATGTGTCCTTGCGTCCCCGGGCAAGACACTTAACCCCGAGTTGCTCCCGGTAGGACTGGATGGCGCCTTGCATTGGTCTGCCGCTACCAGTGTATGAATGTGTGTATGAATGTGTGTATGAATGGGTGGATGGTTGGTATTGTAAAGCGCTTTGGGGCCCCTCATAGGGGGCTGGAAAACGCTATATAAATAAGCTTCATTTACCATAAACATATTTTTCTACGTTTGGGACATGGGGAAAAAATAGTAAAAAAGGGATTTCTGGTATGGGCTCTCTGAGGGAGGAATCAATGAGATTAAGAATAGGTCATATGAATCTGAACAGTACTTATAGGGAAACACAATAGTGGACGTTGTGACTTTTGCCAGGATACAGAGTCAGTGCAGCACGTCATTTTGGAATGTTCTACATATTCAGAGGAAAGGAAAACTCTACTTGACCAAATGAAAAAAGAAGTCACATGCCCTATCAGTTTGAAGAGTGTTTTGGAATGGGGATCTAGTAAAGGTGGACATAAATACTTTGTTTTACTTGACATCAACAGGCTTTTTATTTTATTTTATTTTATTTTTTATTTTATTATTATTTCAATACAGATACAGTTACAATTTTAAGAATGTGAACAAAAAGAACATGTCAACAGTAGAAGAATTGAAGTTCAAAAAGGTCAAAAAGGACTTGCTCAAANAAATAAATAAATAAAAAATAAACCTGGTGTCTTCATTTTCACAGCACGTTACGCACTGTTTAAAAAATGTAACGAGTCCAGATAGATACTGTAGTTCAGATAAATTTAAACATCTCCCACGCCAACATAAATACTGTTTATTATTGTTAAACTGTTATATTGAGCAGCGTGACACGTGAAATGTCAGACTGTCTGCGCGTGCGGGCTGCGCGCATGTGTTCAAACAAAAGCTCCACGGGAGATGTTTACATTATCAGCGGGGGGTCAGCGAAAAACTTCCACCTTGAGAGCAGGGTCAGAAAAGTATCGGAGTCAAAGAGGGGGGCCAGCAGCGTCGTGTAGGAGATAAGCAAAGTTGCAAAGAGAAAGTAGCGGTTACACTCAAAATACGCACCGTGTAAACTGGCCCTAAATAAAGATTGAATGAATTCATTCTGTGATGGTTATCATTGGTTGAACAAACTGTGAAATAAGGGGCAGATATAATAAGATTTCATCTTCTTTCTGCTCCCTTCATTTTATCCTACTTGTATTCTTGTATCTGATGAAACTGTCTTGTATTGTTCTTTTAAAATGAATGAATAAACATCAAATCAAATCAAGTAGTTTAGGGATGGTACCATTAGATGGCGGTAATACACCGGAAGGATGTAAGCTGCCGTAAAACCTCACAGAAGAAGAAGAAGAAGGCTCTCGTCCAAGACTGCGCATGCGTACTGCGCCGCACGCAGCAGAGAGCATGGCAGAGTAAACCTTTTGCGACGGTGGCTTTGAGGTAAGCCTCTTACCTTTTCTCAAGTACGATAAAATTATTTGTACAAAGTTTCTGTCTTTGTAATGCGCATTACAGATTCTTATCGATGTTTAATCGTGTTTTTTATAGCTCAACGTTGCAGCTGACGTGAAATAAAAAGGTGGGGCGAGCTAGCTAGCTAGAATTAGCTAACAGCGTGGATGAGCTATGACGCGGTTGTGTCGACGTTAAGAGGTAACGTATTTATACAAAGTTGTTTATAATGTAGACTGAGACATGGACAAATGTTGTTGTAATGATCATACCAATATTAAATAAAAGTTTTTACGTCTTTAGTGACGTGTGTTTGTGTGAGAGAGCAAGCTGTAACGGGAGTGCTATGTTGATAATGCTAACTGGACATTGGCCATTCTCCTCCGCCGCCAAAAGAAAAAAAACTGAATTCCGCTACTCTTGGCAATAAATTATTAAAAATATTGCAATAATACAATGGAGAGAACCCTACTCTTTTATGATTTGCTGTTGCTGTGAACATTACATATCTCAGTTAATACTAGGCTTGTTATAGATTAACCGATTCGACCGGATATCCGGTTTGACAAGCTAGCGATGTGGTTGCATCGGTAGCAGCCACGTAAACCGACAGCAACCAGCCACAAATCCAGAGATGAACCGGTTGAAGAGACACGGACCGGTTATCGCGAGACTTGCTGGGTTTACAATGCGTTTCTAAAACAACGCGAGAGCGAAGCTATTCTCACGCATGCGCCATAGCTCACCAAGAGCACGAGCGAGCATGGATGTAAATAGTAGCCGCGCGCTAGCGAGTCACCGCGAAAGATTTTCAACACATCAGCCAGACAAAAATCTAAAGTGTGGAACGTTTTCGGGTTTTACTAGAAGGACGGAAAACTCGACAAAAGCCACGCTATTTGTAAGCTATGCAGCGCACCTCCGAAGTACACTGGTAGCACAACAAACCTCGACCAACAACTTTTCAAGCCTCACAACAACGAGCAGGAGCATGCAGCTGCCACACACAAAGCGACGGGTAACTAAATTTTACGGGCAACTCAGTGATAGTTCACGAGCTACACAGGCCTTGAAGATCTCTTCCACACTGTTTTAAGTCCCTGCCCTTCCTCAGTAGCAGTGATAACTCCTGTCAATGAGCCCACAGAATGGGTGAACAGTCTTGTTGTTACACAGAAGAATAAACACGTTGTTGGACCCGAACTGCGTTGTCTCAGCCTTCACCTATAATATAAGCTGCATGACTATGACCCACAGCCATACAAGATTAATAAGAAGCATAAAGCTACAACAGTAGCCATGATGCAGAGAGGACATTCACAAGCCTATCAGCAGAAACAACATCCCTGCATCACAAGGTAAATCCCCCAACACACTGTCAAAATACATCTTACAGTCTGCTGTGTTTTGTTGCTGTCACTAGATTTATTCTGCCTACTGTTTTTTGATTGTTTACACTGCATTTAACCATACTGTACACTAAATGTAATGTCATGTTTTATTTCTAGGTAACGGGGGATTCAGTTCAGAGAGGTCCAGTGCAGACTGAACCTGCAAATTTAGATCTGGATGACTGCAATGATGCACCCCAGACCCAAGATGAGCATACAGGTTTGTGTTTTATAACTTGTGATCAAGAATGAGCTGACTTTGTCTTAAACTTGTGCTGCAGTCATTGTATCAGCATAAAACACATTCACTATAATGAGAGAATCTGCATGCACAGAAAGAGTTCAATAATAATCATGATGATGATGATAATGATACATCTTTTACACATGTTATACACGAGTCCCTACATAAATAAATTCTGAACATCAGATGAAGATTTTTACATAAAATGGTAAAGTCAGTAAAAAAAAAAAAAACTTCATGGCTAACATAGTCAGTAATATATGGTGCTTGTTTTCTATTTCAGATGATGAACCACCTTGTAAAAAGAAGAAAATGTCAGCGCTGGACGAGCTGTTGGAGAAGACTTTGAAGTGAGGATGGCAACTAGATCTGTGAGGGACCAGGCCAGTGAAGAAGTCAAGAGGTGCAGAGAGCGTGAGGTACAGAGAGCATGTTTTTATATTAATCCGTGCCCACCTGCTCACACAAACTCATGTTCGTGCTGCTGTTGTTAGGCGTACTGTTCTTGCATTATGTTTTGTATTATTAAGTTCAAGTTCAAGTGTTTATTTGTCATATGCAGGTTAACACAGGGTTAACTTAGTACAATGAAATGCTCAGGATGAGAAAAAACGATTTTGACTGGCTAAAAAACAAACAACAAGCAAACAGGAAATACTAAAGCATGCAATAAGGGTACAAAATAAACTACCAAAAAGTGAAACAGTAATTATAATATTTACAAAGTTTCTGAAGAGAAAAATAGTAAACAACATGGTAGAATTTTAACGGTGAAGCAGGATGAATTTGTGTGAATAACTATTTCAAGGTAGTAATGAAATATAAGCTAAAATGCACATGATCTATATTGCACATAACTACCAAACTACAGGTTGTGTGACAGGTTATTGCACAACAGGTTATTGCACAGGACTCAGGAGCTTTGTGCTTATAGCTTATTCCTGGGTTTTTTTTCCTAGTGATTTTTATTTTATTACATGCTGCTGTAACCATTTGTGCCTTTTATATTTTTTCTGTATTTTCTGTAGGAAATTTTCTTTTAGCTGGTCTTTAGGTCCATGTTTAAAAATAAACACATTTAACATGTGATTATTTTGTTTGGCTTTTTACTTTATTTTTACCAGTGCTTTACAGCACCCTTTTAGATATGATATATGTGGACTTTTACAAATTTAAAAATGCTCTAAGAATGTCACATTGATAGAAATGGTCCTTTTTCTTTCATAATGAAATATTTGTCTGCCGGTACATCAACAAATGTTAAAACGTAGAATAATTTGAAGTTTAATCGAATCGAACCAAACCGAATCGCTTTTACACTGCATCGAATCGAATCGAATCGTTCCGTTTTTAAAATAAATCGTTTTTGAATCGAATCGTAACCTTTGTATCTAGATGTGAATCGAATCGTCTGTCACACAGAGATGTACAACCCTAGTTAATACTAGTATTAAAACTGAATAACAATTTTAAAATCAATAATGCATATACCGTCCAATCAGAACGCTCGTTTCAGGCGAGCTTTGCGTGATGACGTCAACTGGTAAAAGGTCTATTGTTATTGCTGGTTTGTCTCTAAATGCATGTCTCCCATCCATTCATGTACAGCAACTTTGAGACAGCAACAAAAATGTGTTCAGTTGTTAGCTGCAGATGTGAATCTAAATTTGATTGAACTATCAAATTTCAGATATCTAAGAAACTTCTAAATTTTCAAAATTTATAAACTAAACAATTTTACTGGTTTAAAACAATATTAATGTTAAAAAAATGCTTTGTTGTGGCCAGTGCAATTAAGAAAAGCTAGTACTGTGTGCAATGTGTGCATAGTTTAATGGTATTATTATTAAGGTTTCTTTATTGTATCACACAGATACCCATCAAAACCTGAAATCACAGCAATGGCTAAACGGATAGCTGTATTACCCCATGCTACAGGACCAAGGAGAATTCATGGGTAAGTGAAATGCATCCAGTTAATGACCAAAGTTTTTTTATCCATCCATCCATCCATCCATCTTCTTCCGCTTATCCGGGGTCGGGTCGCGGGGGTAGCAGCCTAAGTAGGGAGGCCCAGACTTCCCTCTCCCCAGCCACTTGGAGCAGTTCCTCCGGGGGAATCCCAAGGCGTTCCCAGGCCAGCCGAGAAACATAGTCCCTCCAGCGCGTCCTGGGTCTTCCTCTGGGTCTCCTCCCGGTGGGACGTGCCCGGAACACCTCACCAGGGAGGCGTCCAGGAGGCATCCTAACCAGATGCCCGAGCCACCTCAACTGGCTCCTCTCGATGTGGAGAAGCAGCGGCTCTACTCCGAGTCCCTCCCGGATGACTGAGCTTCTCACCCTATCTCTAAGGGAGAGTCCAGCCACCCTGCGGAGAAAACTCATTTCAGCCGCTTGTATCCGAGATCTTGTTCTTTCGGTCATAACCCAAAGCTCATGACCATAGATGAGGGTGGGAACGTAGATCGATCGGTAAATTGAGAGCTTTGCCTTTTGACTCAGCTCTCTCTTCACCACGACAGACCGGTACAGCGCCCGCTTCACTGCGGACGCTGCACCTATCCGCCTATCGATCTCACGCTCCAGTTTTCCCTCATTCGTGAACAAGATCCCGAGATACTTAAACTCCTCCACTTGGGGCAGGACCTCCTCCCCGACCCGGAGAGGGCATGCTACCCTTTTCCGGCTCAAGACCATGGCCTCGGATTTGGAGGAACTGATCCTCATCAATGGCTAAAAGGATAGCTGTATTACCCCATGCTACAGGACCAAGGAGAATTCATGGGTAAGTGAAATGCATCCAGTTAATGACCAAAGTTTTTTTATTTTGCACATTTTTATTGAGGATTTAAAAAATGTAATTACCGGTAATGTGTTCTTAAGGTCACTGTGTTTGCGCAACTAAACCAAAGATTGCAGAATGTGAGGTCCCCTAAAAAAACATCTCTTGAGTGGGAGACAATCAAAGTGGTAAAGCTGCAACTAACGATTCATTTCCTCAATAATAAATATGTTTATGTTTATTAAATTTGTTCATTTTTTTACAAAAGTAACAATACAAGACAATCTCATAAATGATAATGTACAAAATATAAAAAAATGAAAGGTAGCAGAAAGAAGAATAAATCTTATTATATCTGCCCCTTACTTCCAACAATCAGATTAAACAATAATAATCAACCATGTAAACAATAATAATCTTCAACCAACTTTTTCCAACAATCAGATTAAACAATAATAATCTTCAACCAACAGTACAAAATGACTAACTCTTTCTAATTTTCTAACTAATACAATACACATTACGCTATTTCATATATATTTTTTTAACACATTTGTTTTGATCATTTTCTTAAATGTAAACATTGACTTGGCATTTTTAACTACATTCTCCAAGCCATTCCATAATCTAATTCCCTGGAACCGCCCCCGACAAAATTCTGGCTACGCCCATGAATAGAACATTCAGTAGCGACCGTGAAGCATCAGAGATCCACCCCCCCAAGGCCCGAGGCAGACGAAGGGGCAATCAAAGCCTAAGACCCCAAGAAGGACCCTGAGCCCAGAGTCCCCAGTGCCACCGGAACAGGACGAGCCACTCACCCACTCCCCAGATCCGACCAAGGGGGAGAACTGGACGATTTCGTCTCGTTTCGTGTCATTCTTAATATTTCCTCAGTAATAAATCTACAGCTCCCTGACGTCTCCCTCCATCGCGCGCGCGCACACACACACACACACAGCTCCACTGCGAGAGAGAGAGAGGAAAAAAAAGAGCGAAACCAAAGTTGCTGTTTCGTGTCATTTTTAACATTTCCTTGTTAATAAATCTGCCTGTTGATTAATCCTGCGGTCGCACACTGATGTCATCTGTATTCTGAGCGCGGATCCGCGGGTTTCATTCACAAGTGTAAGGACCGACTGAACCCAGAGTGGTACGAGACCAGAACAGAGGCACAACTCAGAGTAACAATTATTACAGTGTTTATTATGTACAGGTGAAAAGATGGAACACTTGGGGTCTCTGGAGTGCCTGGAAGAGAGAACAGGGTCAGGGTCCTTCTGGTGGGATAGGTGGATCAAAAACTGATGCTCTGTTGGTTATCTTACAGGGGGATGTTGGGTCGAGGTTCTGAAAGGACTTCAGGACTCCAGAATGGTTTGGCAAGCGAGTGGCAACAAGGCAGGAACTGGCAGACGGAAAACAGGATCCAAGGATTCACAAAACTGTGGACACAAGATCACAAGGTAAGAACTCTTATCAGATTAATACTCTCTGGCTGAAGTCATAAATACCGATTGAGGTACAATGCTCCAGCATTGGATCTCACTGGACTGCAGCCTTAAGTAGTGGAGCTCCTCATTAGATGGATGACCGTCAGCTGGTGTCAATTGGCGGCCATCTTGGAGAGGGCTGCAGACAGTTGCTACGTTCCAGTAACCTCGTATTGTGGGAATTTCCAAGGTCCCAGTGGTGGATTTAAACCGGAACGCCCGCTCCACTCCCATTCGTGAAGTGGGGCAATTTTTTCAGCCCCCAGTTTATCCCAGTGACGTATTCAAAATGGCGGCTACTCGCGTCTTCAGTAAGTGAACTCCTTAACTTTTACTAAAATAACAGTTGTAAAATGTTGTTGTGTGTTTTTTAATCACACACACAGCTTAAGCGTATGCTTGTGAACACAGATCACATTAAAAACCTGTGTTTAGTTGCATGTCATGCGGCGTACGGCTGTTTTTGTCGTTGTTTGGATCACAACAGTTCTGTAGGCCAGCGGCAGCGACTTTCATTCGCCACATTTTATTATTTAGCACATTAAAAAAGTAACTATTAGTTATGAATTTTATTTTAAAATATATATTTTTTACCCTTGTTTTCTTTGGCGCTGTGGCTTATTTTGTTAGCCAACCCAGAACTAAACACACATTGTTTGTTGAACTGACTATAAATTAGCACTAAACTGTGGTTAAAAAAATATATATTTGGTTTCCAAAGATCCGTGTTTAGAAACATTCTATAATCCTGTATGATATTTATGTGTTAGGACGTGTATATTTGTGTAGTAAGTGTGTGTTTGTGTTTGTTTTCAGTCTACCTCGACCAGTACAACAACATGTTTGTTGATGAGCAGAGAACAACATTTTCTGGCAGCCTGTATCGCAGTGCAGGGGATTTGTCCTGTTTGTACATTGATGCAAACCTCACTATGAAAGTTGAGCTTATCCAACCTGCACAGGACAGCACAGCTGGTAAGATTTAGTAGAAATAAGTTTTAATGCAAACCAAACCAATTACTGTATAATGAATTTAACAATACTGTGTTTTTTCTTTTAAAATGATTTTTTCAGAGAACTGTGAAGACTCTCCATCAACCAGCAGCCACGCAGAGTCCCCCATCCGTGTGAATGACAGTTTTAATAAAGAACAGACACTGTTCTTGATTGAACACATGCGTGAGAATGTAAAAGACAATGGTGACCTGCCAAGAAACCTGTCAGTGCTGAATGCCATGCTGCGAAAGGTAAAAAATAACAAAAAATTGATGTGGATTGAGGCTGCTGCTAAGCTCAGCTCACAGAGCAGTTTCATGAGACTTTTAATCCAGACTTTTTATACTTTTGTACTACTATGGAAAAATACTATGCAAAAAACTCAGGACAGTATTACACTCTATTTCATTTTATGATTATGGTTATTAAATGTTGGTGTTTTTGGTGTTGGTGAAACATTTTATACTTTTATACTACTATGAAAAACTACTATGCAAAAAAACTCAGGACAGTACTAAACTTTTATTATTTCATTTTATGCTTGTTTATTAATTGTTTAGTGTTTAAATGGTTACTGTTGCACAGAGGGACTGAGAGAGAAATGCAGTTTCAATCCTGTGTATGTCCTGTACATATTGCAGTTTTGATAATAAAGTTGACTTTGACTTGACTTGTTTATTTTGCTCAGGTTCGGCCCAGTAAAAATGGTTGGTTTTCAGTGCCTTTGATTGTATGAATTTTGAAATGCTGTTCTGTTGCACATTTTGTAATTAAAACTGAAACTTTCAGACAACTGAGATTTGTTTTCAGTATGAACTATTTGCTTGCAAAGGTTAAAATAGAAACTATTTTGTATAAACTAGTTTAATAGTATTGAAACTATTTTGCATTACTAGCTACAGAGCAAATCGTGTAACATTTTATTACCCTACAATACACAAAAGGTACGTTTCCCTAAAATTTTGCTATGTTCACATTACTAATTTATTTTTGGAAATGTGTTATGACACGTGCATTTCTGACAGATACTTAAAGCATCTGGGCTACTCGCGTCCTTAGTAAGTAAACTCCTTAAACTTAAACTCTGGAGCCTTGAGTAAGGCAGTAATAATATTTGCAACCCATCGGTTTAAACTTTTGTCACAACTCAAAGACAAAATGCTGTATTTAAAGAAAAATGTTTATTAAGCTTCATTATAGCAGTCTTTTAAGTACATTTGTACAGACAGTGAATTCTTTTACACACCGGAATTCTAAGGAGTTATTCATTTTCATCATCCTCCCTGGGGGACCCGTCTGCATGCTGCTGACAAATTTGTGATGGCCCACGTCCCAAGTTGTGGAGGATGCAGGCAGCCACTATGATCTTCACCACCACATCAGTTCTGGTATTCTGCACGTCACGAAGCCGTCTCCACCTGCACTTCAAACATCCGAAGGCTTGCTCCACAATCACCCTTCCACGGCTGATTTCAGCGTTACGTTGCTTGTCTGCTTCACTTAGAGCACCATTGTTCTTCAGGATGGATGGGTTTTCTGGCAGCATGGTAGGGTCCAAGACAACTCTGCAATGGGAAAACAGTGTTTATTTCAGACAGACATAAAGTTAATAATGAGCTGCAATTCTCTGTCATTTTTTCATCATTTGACTTCTTGTTTATGTGAAAAATACACATTTCAGACAGCTACTTTCAGGAAACTGTTGGAATCTGGAGAATAGTTGAATCTCTTGGAATCCTGGAAAAACCAATGCAG
>JBBPBX010010361.1:24265-58054 GCA_038048925.1 Garcialebias charrua
TCCATCCAGAAGACTTCATCAGTCAAGGAAACACACAACACAAAACTGATTATTCTACTCCAAAGTGGAACAAACCAGTTATGTTGGTGCTAAAATGGTCTCTTTGACACGCCCCCTCTTCCAGTGCTGGCCCTCGCTCTCATCGACAGTCCTGTCAAACTTGTTCAAAACCAACAAAGTCCATGCTCAATAATCTGAACAGGACTACACTGATGCATGCTCAATAATCTGAACAGGACTACCCTGATGCATGCTCAATAATCTGAACAGGACTACACTGATGCATGCTCTATAATCTGAACAGGACTACACTGATGCATGTTCAATGATCTGAACAGGACTACACTGATGCATGCTCAATAATCTGAACAGGACTACCTTGATGCATGCTCAATAATCTGAACAGGACTACACTGATGCATGTTCAATGATCTGAACAGGACTACACTGATGCATGCTCAATGATCTGATCAGGACTACCCTGATGCATGCTCTATAATCTGAACAGGACTACACTGATGCATGCTCAATAATCTGAACAGGACTACACTGATGCATGTTCAATGATCTGAACAGGACTACCCTGATGCATGCTCTATAATCTGAACAGGACTACACTGATGCATGTTCAATGATCTGAACAGGACTACACTGATGCATGCTCAATAATCTGAACAGGACTACCTTGATGCATGTTCAATGATCTGAACAGGACTACCCTGATGCATGCTCAATAATCTAAACAGGACTACACTGATGCATGTTCAATAATCTGAACAGGACTACCTTGATGCATGCTCAATAATCTGAGCAGGACTACCCTGATGCATGCTCAATAATCTCAGTGACACATTTTAAAATCTGCCTTGAACCATCTCCACTGACATTGTCCAGACAAGGATTTGCCTCTTCCCACTCAAGTCTGTATCTTTGTAAGCGTTTTAGCTTTTGATGACGCGGTGGAGTATCGGGTGTAGTGGACATTTTTAAAAGGCGCGGGTGTGTGGTGTCTGTCTCTAGGCAACCGTGACACACACAGAGGAGCGGAGCTGGGGAGGGGCTTTAGATCATTACTGTTAGATTTAGTGTTGATGTGTGTGTGACAGACATATTGGAAATTTATGGAAATATGGAACAAATCGCGTCCTGTCTTGGTTCAACACAGGATGCAACATTCATTTGTGAATAAAGGATGATCCTGTATTTTATGGGACGGGTGGCAACCCTAACCAGCAACATCGGCTCTCATTGACGTAGATGAGTGACGAAAACCACATCATCTTGTTCTCAGAGCAGCTCCGCCCCTTCTCAACACAAGGCCCTGGGTGGAACTTTTCCTCACAGGTGTATGTGTCAAGTAATCTGCGTGTTCTGCAACGTGTCAATGTGCACAGATACTCAGCTGCACGACTCTTCAAACACATAAAATTAATCAAATGGTCAAAAACTCTGGATGGAGATTGTGCAGACGACGTGTTTGGGGGAGTCTGTCTACTGAAAGTGTGGCGCTCTCTTCATGAGTGTGGATGCAGGTATGAAGTGGAGACTGGCAGGAAGAAACCAACCTGGTGACGTGAACTGCAGTGGGAGGAGTTTCTCAGTAGCTCTGCCTGTGTCTCGTGGACTGTAAGAGGTGTGTAAGAAAACGGACGCCCCACAATCATGTGACCACGAGCAGACTTCGAATGGAGTTTGCTGGGCCCATGACTTCTTCTATTTTCTTCTACTTGTATTATTCTCTGCAGCGACACCTACTGTTTAGGATTCATTCATTCATTCAACCTTTATTTAGTCAGGTAAATCTTATTGAGCCTCATGGCTCATTTACGAAAGCGACCTGCTAAAACTAAAAAACGATGAACAGCAATGGTAGAATTTCCTTAAACAATAAACAATAAACAATAGAAAACAAAAGAGAGAAAAAAACAACAGAGAGAAAAACATTTTTTTTTTTACAAAGTATCAAAAAACTAGCAAAACATTATAAGGTAGACGTATAAAATCAAAGACAGGAACAAATCTGCATCCTGTCCAGGATATGGACTGCATTGAGATTGCATGTCTCACTGTGTTAATATCATCTAAATGTACTCGGGTATGAATTGTACAAGGGGAGAAAAACTGAAGACTCCCTTCACTAAAACAGGAATATTTATTTATCAACTCATTCTGGTTTGTTGAAGCTACACATCATGGCTGTAAGGTTGACAGAAGTGCAGATAGAGGTCACATCCCCAAGGCCCAGCTTACACACAAACAGACTTGAGCACGAGGACAGTTACATCCAAAATGATGACATTGTAGCACACAGATGTTTAAATCAATCAATCAAACTTTATTTATAGAACCCTTTTCAGCAGCCAGAAGGTGCACAAAGTGCTGAACAATACATAAGTAAAAAACAAACAATTAAAATAAAATAAAAAACAGCCAGTTAAAAATTAAAAACAATCAAATAAAAAAAAGTCAGAAGCTATGATATATTGAAAAGAGTGAGCAGCACAAACAGCACTCTGCTATCCACAGTGGTTCCTGCTGTGATTACATGCACATGTGCAGAATAACTATGGACTGACTGCAACCATAGTGTGCAAACACTTTCAGGTTGTTTGAAGTGGAGATTTTGGGGGAATGTCCCCACAGAGGTGTGGAAGGCTCCAAGTGGGACGTGGCACATGCACACACCAGACGGCTGCAGTCCAAAGTTTTTCTGCTCTAATATAAATATGACAATAGTCAAAATAAATATAACAACAGTTACAATAAATATAACAGTAATAATAAATATAACACCAGTTATAATAAATAAAAAACAGTTATAATAAACATAACAGTAATAATAAAGCTAACACCAGTTATAATAAATATAACACCAGTTATAATAAATATAACACCAGTTTTAATACACATAACACCAGTTATAATACATATAACACCAGTTATAATAAATATAACACCAGTTATAATAAATATAACACCAGTTTTAATACACATAACACCAGTTATAATAAATATAACACAAGTTATAATAAATATAAAACCAGTTATAATAAATATAACAGTAATAATAAACATAACACCAGTTATAATAAATATAACACCAGTTTTAATACATATAACACCAGTTATAATAAATATAATACCAGTTATAACAAATATAACACCAGTTACAACCCGACTGACATGGAAACTACAGCATTTTCATGTAAACCTGCTCACTTTGTGTTTATTACCCACAGTAAACACTGAAAACACACTAACGTTTTCAGGGATTCTCCTGTGTAAACGGGACCTTACAGCAGGTAGATGATCACTTTGACTTGGTCATCCTTTTTGAAGATTATTATTTTTTGAACTAATTGTTTGAAAAAGGGGGCATATATAATAAGATGGTTTCTTCGGCCTGCTACCTTTCATTTTTTTTATAGGGGCCAAGATGGTGTAGAGGCAGGGCTGCCGACTTGGGACCCGAAGGACACAGGTTCGAACCCCGGCCCCGGCCACTACACACCTTGGGGTGTCTATGAGTACACACCTATTTCCCCAGCTCCCCGGGCGCTTTCTATGGCTGCTCACTGCACCACCTGGTGGTGGTTGGGTTAAATGCAGGGACGAATTTCGTCTTGTATGGGAAAACATACACAGATGACAAAAATGTGACATTATTATATACATATAGTATTCTTATTGTTTTGGATTGTATTTTTAAAATGAACAAATTTTATAAATAAATAAATAAATATATAAATATGAATAAAATCTTAAATGGAGCTCCATGATGAAAAATTCTGAACACCCCTGCTGTAGCAGAATGGCTAAAACACAACAGGATTGTTGCGATTTCACTGGGCCTAAGTGAAAGATATCTCACTATTGAAGGATTGTTAATTATATTAAATTGGAAGTAGAAATAAAAAGAGACAGCTTGTATCTTGTGATGTTTTCTGTTTTCTCATAAGAACTAGAGCCACAAGCCCTGCAGGCTGCATCGGCATGTTGGAAGCCACTCTACATTACATCGGTCGTGTTCACTCATGCAAATTACGGTTGAACCTTTTTCCATCTCAGATTTGGATGTAAATGTTTTTTGTGCTGTGGCGGCTTCTTCTTTTACATTCACTGGACAAATACAAATACAAACAAATGAGGATGAGCGATCATGCAGAGGACACTTGAAACAAGCATGAAACTGTGGTCAGCATTCATCAGTAGGCAAAACGGACTCACCAGGGTACCAGGGTGTGTTGCCATTTCATTTCTTTCTGTGTTTATTTGAATTAAATGCACAAAGACATTTTTCCATTGAATTGTTTTCATTGCTTTAGGCTAGCCTCTTCTCATAGATGGGCTGCTACTCTTCCTGTTCTTAACAAAGAATAATAATTTGGTTTAAAAATTTATTCCCTGGTGCTTAATTGTGAAAAACATTTTTGTAGAGATTTCAGTAGATTCAGTGCGTATTATTAGTAAAATATTTAAAAAGACTGCAGAAATCTAAAATAAGTGCTTTAGCACAGTTTATCTTGCTCCATGGTTTCAAAGCTCAGCAGCGTTTATTCAGTGTGGAGGTTGCATGGTTCCTCCTGTGGTTTTCACCAGATCCTCAAACTATTTTTAGTCCAGGTACATCCATCCAAGGTTCTCTAAGGTGACTCTAAATTGGCTGTAGATGTTTTAACCATGCATTGTTTGTATGAGTGCTCCTGTGACGGACAGGAGACCTGCAGGGTGTAACTCACCTCTTGTTGCAGATAGACACCAGCTCCTTGTGATCTGAACAGGGTCAAGAGGTCACAGAAACTGGATCAATGGGTGTGAAGTTCTCAATGCATGAAGGTCAGGATCTAAAACCACTGACATGTGTCCTCCAAGTCTTTAGGCAGCCTTATGTTTAAAACTGCAGCCACATGGACTTATAGATGTTGTAAATCACACAGTTCAAGATACCATATGTTTGAAAACTCAAAATAAAACTGTAGATGCACCAACAACCTGTTGATTACCGCACATCGTAAATTATGACTGAGCAGGACAAAGCACTGAGGACAGAGACTTATTTCACTCGCTCTTTGATTTGAACTAATCAGAATAACTTCTGGAAATTGATTTCTACTTGTATTGGTCGAATAAACATGTGAGTATTTTTAAAAGCTTAAAACTCTGAAAATTGCTGGACATTGAGATCAATGTAAAAGTAATATTCTGCAAGATAATACAAAGTCAAATTCTATAATGATGTGGTTTCCTTTCACATAACTTCTGAACTTTGAGCCAGTTGGGTCAAACTTATGGGGAGCCGTTTCAGCCAAAATTATGATGTGGACCAAAAAGAATGAACTCTGATCTGCCTAAAAACCTAGGTCTCGATTCAGTTGAAGTGAACTCTGGCGCGGTTTGATTGTAGTGTGAATGCAAGCAGACTGGAGACCGCTCCAAAAGCAGGAAGTGGACTACAGCGCAGGGCATTCTGGGTAAATACAATCAAAACAAATGTGCATTTATCTTACCTCATATGAAGCTATCAGCCTCCTAGTGTGATAAACAACATTGTCCATGGTCTTCTGCCTCATCTTCTGCTCATGATGAGACCACTGTAGAAAAATGACAAAACAGAAATAGTAAAGCTGCTCAAATTTAACGCCACTCTGTTTTGTTTTTATTTCCAGAAGAAGAAGAATTTTCTTCTTCAGAGGTTTTTGTGTCATTTCCTTCAGTAGTACAGGTAGTCAGAAGACGTTAACTCAAACCTCAACCTCATCAAAGCTGGATGGCTGAGCTTACAATCTTCTTCAACACAGTCTGCTCCTTAGATAAATAATGTTATTAACTTACTTTATATATCATCATCATCAACTTTATTCGACAGACTCGTGGTCCACAAAAAAACATAACACACACAACACATACCGAAAAAAATAAAAAGAATAAAAATATATATAATAAAAAATAAAATCTTATAAGAGACTTGCGTACCAATGATTCCACAGAGCCGACTGGTATCTTAGCGCACTGACAGAGGGATGTGAAAACGTTACAATAAGACTGTTCATGGAGCTGCACAAACGACGCATAAACTTGTACATCAAATTTCTCATGAGCGCCTGAAACGTTCTGACACGTGCATTACATCCCAGCCAACATGCATAGTTGGGCCCCACATGGGGCTATTGTGGGCTAGTTGGGTAATGAGTGGGCATGGGATTTATCTGGGCTAACTGCATGAGACCCATATGGTTATCCCATAAAGGAACCCATTTTGTGAGCCCTGTTGGGCTAAATATATGGGTCCTATACAGGATTAATGTGGGCTAACTGGCAATGGGACAGAAATGGGCAATTTTATATGGGACCCATGTGGTTTTAGTATAATGGGCCCAGCATGGGAAGCCCATGTGGGCAGACTGTATTTATCCCAAGTGGTATCAATGTGGGCTCACCTTACATGGGTTCAACCTGGGCATGGATATATAGGGCCCATTACATTTTTATGTGGGCTAACTGGGAATGGGACATAAATGGGCATTATTATATGGGACCCATGTGGTTTTAGTATAATGGGCCCAGCATGGGAAGCCCATGTGGGCTAACTGTATTTATCCCAAGTGGTATCAATGTGGGCTCACCTTACATGGGTTCAACCTGGGCATGGATATATAGGGCCCACTACATTTTTATGTGGGCTAACTGGGATTGGGACAGAAATGGGCAATATTATAAGGGACCCATGTGGTTTTGGTATAATGGGCCCAGCATGGGAAGCCCATGTGGGCTAACTGTATTTATCCCAAGTGGTATAAATGTGGGATCACCTTACATGGGTTCAACCTGGGCATGGTTATATAGGGCCCAATACATTTTTATGTGGGCTAACTGGGAATGGGACAGAAATGGGCATCATTATATGGGACCCATGTGGTTTTGGTATAATGGGCCCAGCATTGGAAGCCCATGTGGGCTAACTGTATTTATCCCAAGTGGTATAAATGTGAGATCACCTTACATGGGTTCAACCTGGGCATGGATATATAGGGCCCACTACATTTTTATGTGGGCTAACTGGGAATGGGACAGAAATGGGCAATATTATATGGGACCCATGTGGTTTCGGTATAATGGGCCCAGCATGGGAAGCCCATGTGGGCTAACTGTATTTATCCCAAGTGGTATAAGAGTGGGCCGACCTTACATGGGTTGAACCTGGGCATAGATATATAGGCCCCAGTTTAATTTTATTTGGGCTAACTGGGAATGGGACAGATATATGCATCAGTATATGGGACCCATGTGATTTTAGTATAATGTGCTCAGCATGGGAAGCCCATGTGGGCTAACTGTATTCATCCCAAGTGGTATAAATGTGGGATCACCTTACATGGGTTCAACCTGGGCATGGATATATAGGGCCCAGTACATTTTTATGTGGGCTAACTGGGAATGGGACAGAAATGGTCATCATTATATGGGACCCATGTGGTTTTAGTATAATGGTCACAGTATGGGAAGCCCATGTGTGCTAACTATATTGACCCCAAGTGGGATAAGTGTTGTATAACCTTACATGGGTTCAGCCTTGGCATGGATATACAGGCCCCAGTTCATTTTTATGTGGGCTAACTTGGAATGGGACAGAAATGGACATCATTATATGGGACCCATGTGGTTTTGGTATAATGGGCCCGGCATGGGAAGCCCATGTGGGCTAACTGTATTTACCCCAAGTGGGCTAAATGTGGGATGATCTTACATGGCTTCAACCTGGGCATATATATATAGGCCCCAGCTCATTTTTTTATGTGGGCTAACTGGGAATGGGACAGACATGTGCATCAGTATATAGGACCCATGTGATTTTAGTATAATGTGCCCAGCATGGGAAGCCCATGTGGGCTAACTGTATTTATCCCAAGTGGTATAAATGTGGGATCAACAGATACAGATTTAAACTGTACATTGAATTTACATTTATAAATTCAATGTATATTTTAAATCTGTATCTGTTGATCAAAACCAACAAGAATTACAACTCATAGTGCCACAATCAAAAACTAAACTAAAAAACAGGAAGTGAACCGTGTTGATTTCCCATCATGCTTAGCGGTATATTAGTGTTCAATTATAGTTTAAATCTGTATCCGTTGATCAAAGCCAACAAGAATTACAACTCATAGTGCCACAATCAAAAACGGGGAGTGGACTATGTTGATTTCCCATAATGTTTAGCAGTATTTTAGTGTTCCGGGCTGCACCATGAGTCAGAAGGACATCTGTGTTATAGAACTGCCTCTTGTTAAAGATTGGGTATTATCTGTTGTGAGGCTCAGAGTGTTCTTTGAGTGTAACTCACACAATGTTAAGACAGAAGTCACAGAGTATGGTGCAATATACGTGCTCTCGGCAGGTTGGATCGGAAAATCCGACACATAAATTATGCTGGTAAGAACACACATGGGTCTGTAATGAGCCTCATGTAAATTAACCATCTGGGAACCACTGAAAGCCCAGACAGTGCCCATTATAGTCTATCCGGGCAAACCCACGTGGGGCCACCATGGAAACTGTGGACAAACCCACTTATAACCCATATTTTTAGCCCAGTTGGGACCCAGTTTAGTCTCAGGTAGATATTCTTCAAGGCACACACATGGGTTTTACATGGGTCTCATTTAAGTTAAACATCTGGGTCCCACTGAAAACCCAGTCAGGGCCCATTAAAATCTATCTGGGCCAACCCATGTGGGGCCACCATGGAAACCGTGGACAAAACCTTTTGGGGCCCATGTTTTTTGCACATATGTATACCATATGGGGCCCACCTGTGCATGCTGGCTGGGATGTGCATTACATGTGCATTACATGTGCATTAAGGAACATTTCACTTGCACTGCTGAACCTGGGTTTCTTAAAGAGCGACTCCACACCCTGTGGATCGGTAACTCCTCCCCCGAAGCAGTTTGAAATTTTCCCTCAAAATAGGCGTGTCGAGAGTCGAGCAGGGGAGGAGGTTGAGGTTGTCCTGTGTTCACGCCCCCTCTAGTGGTAAACTCCCACCCCTCCCCAAGATTAGATTTCAAAATGGCGGATAGTCACGTCTTCAGTAAGTAAATACCTAAACTTTTACCAAAATAACAGTTGTAAAATGTTGTTGCGTGCATTTAATCACACACACACACAGCTTATGCGTATGCTTCTGAACACAGAACACATTAAAAACCTGTTTAGCTGCATGGCATGCGGTGTACAGCTGTGTTTTTGTCATTTTAATTTGCCACATCTTATTACTTAGCACATTCCAAAAGTAACGTTTCATAATAAATTTTATTATAAAATATTGATTTTTCCTACCCTCTATAGGGTAGGGTTTGTTTGACGCTTTGGCTTATTTTTGTTATGCAACCCAGAACTAAACACACATTGTTTTTTGAATTGACTATTAATTAGCACCAAACAGTGGTAAAATCTTTTATTTGGTTTCCAAATACTGTATCCGTGTTTAGAAACATTAGATAAGCTTGTACAATATATATTTGTTAGGACATGTATACAGTATTTGTTTAAGCTATGTGTCAGCTAATCAAAACTGGGCACAGCACAGCTGATAAGATTAATGAGAAAATATTTCTTAATGCAAACCAAACCAATTGCAATAAATTTAACAATACATGTACTGTGTATCCTTTAAAATGTTCTTTTCAGATAACTGTGATGACTCAAAGCACCCAGCAGCCACACAGAGTAATTGCAGCCAGGATTACTTTAACCAAGAAGATGATGCAGAGTCTCGGCCAGAGCTTCATCTCCTGAGACCTGCATCCACGACAATGTTGGTACAGCTGAGACCCTGGTGTTCGTTTCTGGCTGGAAGGTGGGGCATCCTGAAGGTGGTTGGGACTCCTCGTTCTGCTGTCCACTGCGTCCAAACAGAGGAGCTGGGGTGGTGTCCCATGTGTTTTCAGAACCTTTTGTTGTTTTGAAGTAACTTACTGTTAATAAAATGAATCATAGACAACTAGTTTTTGTAATCAATTTGTTTATTTATTTTTTCCCTCATGCATGAGGACAAATCTGGGACACGATGCAGCGGTCGACTTCCCTCACTCCATCCCGACCCTGGATATTTGCAGTCCTGAAAAGAGAAAAGATCAAAAGTTTAATCTGAGTAAATGTAACATTTTAATGGAGAAAGATGTTGATTCAAAATTTCACAGTGTCAACAAATCCCCAAAATGTTGGGACAGGTAGCAATGAACAAATAAACAAGAATTAATGTTGCATAAACTTTTTTAAAACTTTTTTTATATAAATGTCCGCCATAATAAAAGTAATAAATAAAATAATAAAAACATAATTAATAATATTAATACCTGCAGACAGAGGGTAGGGTACAAAAGTAATAAATAAAACATGAATACATGTACCTGGTGAATCAGCTCTCATATATGTCACCTCCAAAGTGACATGTCTACACGTCTCCTTGATGCTTGATGTCTGTGAAGCACGGCTCAGATTGGATGTGGAACGCCTCATGGAAATAAAAAAAGAACAACACATTTTAATCACCTTACAAACAAGCATACTGTACTTGTTTTCACTTTGTTGATCTGTTAAACAGATGACCCAGTGCAAAATAAATACTGCTGCCCATGATACTCATTCACAAGTACACATTATTTTATAAATACCTTTGATGCACAACATTATTATTTGCAGCAAAAGTACACCGTGTCTAAAACATCGTACTGTAACTAGTACAACAGCTAAAATTAGCGCCAGCTAGTCTCCATTGTTTTTTTATGTCACGGTCTTCTTTATCAGAGTTCATAAGAGTTCACACACTCTGCGGTGTTCATAAGAAACACTAGATTTTGAGCATTTAAACACAACCACAAACTAACGTTGATCAGCAACAGATAAAAACGCCACGACCTTGTGGGGCCACACCGAAGCAAAGCTGCAGGTCGCAAACACAGCACATGAAGAAACACGTCATGTACTCAAAAGATAAATTATGGAATGAAAGGTGTAAAATGGTACTCACCTCCAAACGGATTGTAACCTGATGGTGTAAGGGTGGGTGAACATCAGTTTGAAGAGCTTTCTTGGAACATCGTGGCTCTTCTATGCTAATGCTATGTTGCTAATCGCTAATCCAACCCCTGAACTCTGGAGGGGGAGTGACCTGGGAGTGACCTTCTCGGGGGAGTGGCTCCACTTTTATACACAGGCAGCAGCGGATGTGACGAAATTGGGCGAAAATTAATGACTGTGCGAATCGTAAACTAATGAGAAAATCAGGGTGCAATACCACAGTTCAACCCATAGGACTACAGATACTCGTTTTTAGACCAAATATTGCCGATTTTAACTAATACGCACAAATACATGAAAAATAACTCAAAAATAGTGCTCAGAAACATTTTAAACACATTCTAGGGAGTTTATCAGCTAAAAAAAGTTAAATTTGGGTTTAGTTTCACTTTAAGCAGAATTCTCAGGGAGTCATTATAAGTAACTTTAAGCTTCTGCATGCTAGCTTTTTTAAATTTACACCACAGAGGAGCTGCATACAAGGATGTACAGTAAGCTTTAAACAAACATATTTTTACCTCATTAGTGCACATGTGAAACTTCCTCCTCAGAATGTTTGCCTGGGCGTACAACATGCGACACTGTCGATAAATGTCATCATCATCACATAGCTGGTCAGTGATGTAGTGACCCAGATATTTAGTTTTTGAGCAAACATTTAACTTTTGTCCTGACAAAAAGAAATCAGGGAAACAGAGTTGTTTGTCTGCTTTAGTCCTACATATTAGCACAACCGTTTTCTTAGCATTGTACTGCACATCAAATCTCAGCCCATAATCAGAGCAGATATTCAGTAACTGTTGAAAACCAGCACTGCTGGGCGAGAGGACAGCCAGGTCATCAGCATACATAAAGTGATTAACCAGGGTATCACCGATCACACATCCAGTTTTACAGAGGTTCAATTCTTTTGACAGGTCGTCCATATAAATGTTAAACAGGGCAGGTGAAAGAAGCCCACCCTGACGCACACCGTTACTCACACCAAAGGAAGCAGAGATGTTATTGCCCCATTTTACATGCATTTTCTGGTTAGAATACCAGTAAACTAAAATTTGCATAATAATATCTGGAACACCTCTCTGTTTTAATTTGTCAAATAACTTGTAATGAGGCCATGGTCTTGAGCCGGAAAAGAGTAGCATGCCCTCTCCGGGTCGGGGATGAGGTCCTGCCCCAAGTGGAGGAGTTTTAAGTATCTCGGGGTCTTGTTCACGAATGAGGGAAAACTGGAGCGTGAGATCGATAGGCGGATAGGTGCAGCGTCCGCAGTGAAGCGGGCGCTGTACCGGTCTGTCGTGGTGAAGAGAGAGCTGAGTCAAAAGGCAAAGCTCTCAATTTACCGATCGATCTACGTTCCCACCCTCATCTATGGTCATGAGCTTTGGGTTGTGACCGAAAGAACGAGATCTCGGATACAAGCGGCTGAAATGAGTTTTCTCCGCAGGGTGTCTGGACTCTCCCTTAGAGATAGGGTGAGAAGCTCAGTCATCCGGGAGGGACTCGGAGTAGAGCCGCTGCTTCTCCACATCGAGAGGAGCCAGTTGAGGTGGCTCGGGCATCTGGTTAGGATGCCTCCTGGACGCCTCCCTGGTGAGGTGTTCCGGGCATGTCCCACCGGGAGGAGACCCAGAGGAAGACCCAGGACACGCTGGAGGGACTATGTTTCTCGGCTGGCCTGGGAACGCCTTGGGATTCCCCCAGAGGAGCTGCTCCAAGTGGCTGGGGAGAGGGAAGTCTGGGCCTCCCTACTTAGGCTGCTACCCCCGCGACCCGACCCCGGATGAGAGGAAGATAATGGATGGATGGATGGAATAACTTGTAATGATTGACACGATCAAATGCCTTAGAGGCATCAATAAACCCAATTAACACAGATGATTTTTTTTGATAGATATGCTCTTGCTGCCTCTTTCAGGCCATAAATACAGAAATCAGTTCCCAACTTGGCTTTAAAACCAAATTGATTATCTGTTGTACTAATAAACTGATTAAGACGATCAAGCAAGATTTTTTCTAACACTTTAGAGATCACACTAGCTAAAGCTATTGGTCTGTAGTTATTAAGGCTACCAACCTTACTAGTTTTGTCCTTAATTACCGGCACAAGAGTGATAGATAATAAAGAATCAGGCAACTGTCCATGGGTTAGAAATCCAGAGAAACAAATTGCAAGCAGCACAGCCACTTTTTGGCTAGCATATTTCAGATGTTCTGCTGTAATGCCATCAGAACCTGTTGCCTTATTCTCACACAAGTACGCTATAGCCTGCTGGACTTCACTAGGGGTTATAACCACATCACTCTTAGCAATATTTCCCAGTCCATATGGTTCACTTTTTACACAGTTAAATAAAGCAGAATAGTGCTGTCTCCATAGCTCTGCTATATTATGAGCCCCAGATACGCCCTCTATGGTACTGGGGAATAATGCAGCAGACCTGTTTAAAGCTCTGACATCGTTCCAAAAGCCAATGGCATTATTACAAAGCAGTTTTTCAGCCATAGAGTCTGCTCTCATGTTCTGTTCATATTTGGAAATGTACCGAATAGCATATTTAAACTTTGCACTGGTTAATTTTTTATAATCAAGAAGAGTCCCATTTCTTGGTCTACCTGCTTCTACCCACATCTAACCTGTTTCGCTTCTGCATGGTATCCTGACACATATTTATTCCAACCTGGCCTGATGTTATTAGTCTTTCTGGATGTCAGGAATGATCTTGTAGACTCACTCAAAGCACCCACAATGCCATCATACATAGTATGAAGGTCTATACAGTGAGAGATATCACTGCAATTAACATCTGAGCACATGACAGATTGAAGAGGAAGACTTATCATGGGCGTAGCCAGAATTTTGTGGGGGGCGGTTCGTTTTAAAGGAGAAGTTGACAAGGCTGAACTGATGTGGCTGGCTAGCTCAACTGAAAAAGTGTCAGCCTTTAGTCCCAAAGGTCGTGAGATCGAGTCCCGCATGGTACAACATTTTTTTTTTTTTAATTCATTCCAAATTAAAAAAGCACAAGAAAACTATTTACAAAACAGCAAGGAATAAAACAATGCATTAAATGAAAGGAATCAGACGAAGAAAATAATCTTATCTGCCCCTTCTCAAACTATTTTTTTTCCAAACACTCTTTTATTGGATAAAAAAAGAAGAATGTGTTAACCACAGCCTGTGGTTAACACATTCTTCTTTCTTCACAGGCGCATATTAACTACTTTTTTTATCCAATAAAAGACAAATGTAAAATTAGTTGTTTGAATCAAGTGTTTGAAAAAAAAAATAGTTTGAGAAGGGGCAGATAAGATTATTTTCTTCGTCTGATTCCTTTCATTTAATGCATTGTTTTATTCCTTGCTGTTTTGTAAATAGTTTTCTTGTGCTTTTTTAATTTGGAATGAATAAAAAAAAAAAAATGTTGTACCATGCGGGACTCGATCTCACGACCTTTGGGACTGAAGGCGGACGCTTTATCAGTTGAGCTATCCAGCCACATCAATTCAGCATTGTCAACTTCTCCTTTAAAAGTGGGCGGTTCGTTCGAACCCCCCGAACCCCCCTTGCCTACGCGCATGCTTATCTTACTCAAAAGAAGATCAGTTTTCATATGATATATTGATAACCCATATTCAAAGAGAGGAGCCAGTTGAGGTGGCTCGGGCATCTGGTTAGGATGCCTCCTGGACGCCTCCCTGGTGAGGTGTTCCGGGCATGTCCCACCGGGAGGAGACCCAGAGGAAGACCCAGGACGCGCTGGAGGGACTATGTTTCTCGGCTGGCCTGGGAACGCCTTGGGATTCCCCCAGAGGAGCTGCTCCAAGTGGCTGGGGAGAGGGAAGTCTGGGCCTCCCTACTTAGGCTGCTACCCCCGCGACCCGACCCCGGATAAGCGGAAGAAGATGGATGGATGGATTCAAAGAGTCTGGACCATTGGAATTTAGCTGAGGGTGTCAAGACTGAGTTTTTGAGTTTCACTAATAAACCGAACACTGGAAAAGTTTTAACAATTTTATTGAGAAACAGGAAGCTGGAATGGGTCCTGATCGTCACCGGTAACTTGAGTTCTGCACAAGAGATTATAATATTAGTGACAGGATTTGAACAGGTAGATGTTTTTATCTTTAATAAAAACACTAACCTTTTTAGGCTGTTTTTGATCGGAAGGGAATTCCTTGATGACGTGAGCCGGTGGTGACGTAGTCCAGCTTTACTTCCTTGTTTACGTTGATGCTTCGTGCAGACTTTCACACGAAGGGGGTTTTCCTTGGTTCGAAGCGAGGTCATACACAGGTTGGCAGAGAGGCGAATAATGTTGAAAGAGGCAGGCTTATCTCGTGGTCGTGAAAGGCGGTCTTGGGTTCGTTTCTGTGAGGCAGATGGCTGAACAGGTCCGGCAAGGGGAGAGGCAGGAGGGCGAAGTCCAGTAGCGTGTGCAGGAGTCAAAACCAGGGAAGCAGAGTCCGAGACAGTACCAATAGGGGCTGAGGCGAGAGACGTGAGACCAAAAAACCAAAACAGAGTCGTAGCAAGCAAGACAGGACAAGACATGGGCGCTGGATAACTACTAGGCAAAACCATTCATAAATCTGGCAAGGAATGACTGTGGACGTAGAGTTTAAATACAGGGAGAAACAGGTGAGTGCAATGATCGTTAATGAGGCATTGGGCATGAGGGCGGAGGGAACAATGATGTGATTGCTGTGAACATGACAACATGACATGATAAACTATGATAACTTATGGCAGACAGAACGTGGATCATGACAGTACCCCCCTCCTAAGGTCCGGCGCCTGACGGACCACCAGGCTGATCAGGGTGATCCCGGTGGAACCGGGCGATGAGCGGCTTGTCCAAGACGTGGCGAGCAGGCACCCATGAACGTTCCTCAGGGCCATAACCCTCCCAGTCAATGAGGTACTGGACACCCCGTCCCCAGCGTCGAGAACGCATGATACGGTTGATGGTGTAGGCAGGAGAGCCATCAATGAGTCGGGCAGGAGGAGGAGACCTGGAGGCAGGCATGAACTTAGAATACTGGACGGGCTTGACACGGGACACATGGAACGTGGGATGGATCTTCATGGTGCTAGGGAGCCTGAGCTTGACAGCCACTGGGTTCACCACCTTGGAAATGGGGAAAGGGCCAATGAAGCGGGGAGCCAATTTCCGACAGTCAACACGAAGAGGCAAGTCCTTTGTGGACAGCCACACTTTCTGTCCTTCTTGATAAGCAGGTTCCCGGGTCCTGCGACGATTGGCTGACCTCGTGTAGACTGCAGAAGTCTTGAGGAGCTGTTTGCGGGCCCTGGTCCAGACTCGGCGACATCGTTGTGCTGCTTGGAATGCAGAGGGGACCATGGCAGCCTGGTCCTGGGCGGCAAACACCGGTGGCTGGAACCCATAGAGGACATAGAACGGAGACAGACCAGTGGCGCTCGAAGGAAGAGAGTTCATAGCATGCTCGACGATAGGAAGATGTTCTGCCCATTTGGTCCCATCATCACCACAGAGAATGCGTAGGCGGGTCTCCATCTCCTGATTGGCGCGCTCAGATTGTCCATCAGTCTGGGGATGATAGCCTGAGGAGAGACTTAGTTCAATGCCAAGAGTCTTACAGAACTCGCCCCAAAACTTAGAGATGAATTGGGGACCCCGATCAGACACAATGTTCTTGGGTATCCCATGCAACCTGAATACTTCCTTAATCATGACATTGCTTAGTTCCTTGGCTGTGGGTAGCCCCTCCAATGCAATCAAATGAACCATCTTGGAAAACCGGTCAACGACAGTTAGAATGACTGTTTTACCTCCAGACAGTGGTAAGCCGGTGACGAAATCCATTGCAAGATGTGACCAGGGGCGTGATGGTATGGGCAGTGGCCTCAGGAGACCCGCCGGTGGACGTCGAGAGGGTTTAGCCAGGGAGCATTGGGTACAGGCCCCAACAAACTCTCTAACGTCCTTAGACAAGGAACCCCACCAGAACTGTGACTTGACTATGGTTAGAGTTCTCTCAATCCCTGGATGACAGTAAATAGGCGAAGCATGGCAGAACATGAGTACCTTTGTGATGAGGTGATCTGGTACAAAAAGGCGGTCAGCCGGGCATTCCCTGGGTGGAGGATGGTTCTGGTGGGCCTCCCTGACCTCCCTCTCGACCTGGGTGATGGACAGACGTATCTCTTTGGGTAGTATGTACTCCTCTGGACCACTGGTCTGTTCCTTCTCGAATAAACGAGATAGAGCATCTGGTTTGACGTTCTTGGTCCCGGGTCTGTAGGAAAGGGAAAAATTGAAACGTCCAAAGAACAGAGCCCACCTTGCTTGACGTGGATTAAGTCTCTTGGCAGATCGTAGATACTTAAGATTTTTGTGGTCGGTGAGAGTAGTTCACAATCTCCTACATCATAGTTGCGCTTAGCTGGGGAGAGTGACTTGGAAAAAAATGCACATGGGTGAATTTTTTCATCATCACTGCATTGACTTAAAACGGCCCCAATGCCTGTATCAGAGGCATCAACTTCAACAATGAATTGTTCATCCACATCGGGGAATCTAAGGATAAGAGCCGTGGTAAACAAGGATTTTAATTTACTGAAGGTGTATTCAGCAGTTTGATTCCAAATGAAAGAGTTTTTGGTGGAGGTTAAGGCATGGAGAGAAGAAGCGACGGAACAGTAATTCTTAATAAATCTTCGATAGAAATTTGCAAAACCAAGAAAACGTTGTAACTGTTTACGTGATTGGGGTATTGGCCAATCCAGAACTGCAGAGGTTTTTGAGGGATCCATGGATATTTGATCAGGTGTGATTTTGAAGCCAAGAAAAGTGGTATTGGTCGTGTGAAACTCACATTTCTCAGCCTTGACAAAAAGATTGTTTTGTAGAAGACGGAGGAGGACGGCATGAACGTGTTTGATATGTGAATCTAAGTCCTTGGAAAAGATCAGAATGTCATCCAAGTAAACAAAAACATTTATATTGATAAAATCCCTGAGTACATCATTGACTAGTGCCTGAAAGATTGCTGGGGCGTTGGTTAAACCAAAAGGCATAACAAGATATTCGTAGTGACCTGATGGGGTGTTGAAAGCAGTCTTCCATTCATCTCCTTCCTTAATTCTGACCAGATGGTATGCGTTACGAAGATCCAGTTTGGTAAATACTTTGGCACCCTGAATTAGATCAAATGCAGAAGTCATTAAAGGCAGAGGATATTTATTCTTTACGGTTATGTCATTTAACCCACGATAGTCAATGCATGGTCGAAGTGACCCATCCTTCTTTCCAACAAAAAAGAAACCAGCACCTGCAGGTGACGATGAGGGTCTGATAATTCCTGCTTTCAGGGAGTCAGAAATGTATTCTCGCATAGTTTTTTGTTCGGGCTGGGACAAAGAAAATAAGCGTCCCCTTGGCGGTGTAGTGCCTGGTAATAACTCAATTGAGCAGTCGTAGGGCCTATGGAGTGGTAAAGACATAGCTTTACTTTTGCTAAAAACTTTGGCTAGATCGTGGTAGCAATGAGGAACATGAGTCAGATCCGGAGTCTCCTCCTTTATTTTGATAATATCACTGGTCTGTTGTGCAGATTGTAGACAAGAAGATAAACATTGCTCAGACCACCCCAGGATGTTGCTGCTTCTCCAGTCGATCTGAGGATTGTGTTTCTTCAACCAAGTAGCTCCCATCACAATGGGTAAATCTGGAGAGTTGATGAGGAAGAATCTTACTTTCTCGACATGGTTACCACAAATCTGGAGTTGAACCTCTTGTGTCACCATACTAGTCTGATTGATAGGGTGACCATCTAGAGCTAGAACTCTGCGAGGTATCTCTGTAGGAAATGTCTGGAGGTTCAGAGATTTTGCAAAATTAATGTCCATAAATTCAGAGTCTGCACCAGAATCAATAAAAAGTCTTACTGGTATTTCCTTACCATTGGCTTGGAGGTTTGCGCTGACGTGAAGTAGAGGTGGTCCTGTTGAGGAGGTGGCGGCTCTATATTTTGGATATTGGTGAGCAGTTCTGGACTTGACCGGGCATGTAGCAACTTGATGTCCTGCAACTCCACAATAAAAGCATAATCCCTCCTGAAGCCTCTTTTCTCTCTCTCGTTGAGACAGTCTGGACCTTCCAATTTGCATGGGTTCCTCTGCAGATGGTGAGGGTGGTGAAAGTGGTTTTGGCTCTGGGGTGAAGAATCTGGGGGTTGAGTACATTACCCTTTCAGACCGAGTTTGCCTCACCTCTCTGCGACGTTCTTGAAGGCGTAAATCAATCCTGGAGGCCACTGCCTCCAATTCTCTGAGGGTGGACGGAGGATCACGTGCAGCCAACTCATCCTTGATGTCGTCATTGAGAGCCTGCCAAAAGATATCTTGAAGAGCTTTCTCATTCCATTCACTGTCAGCAGCCAGAGTGTGAAAATCTATGATTAATTCAGAGACTCTGTGGTTGCCTTGACGTAATTTCAGAAGTCCTCTGGTTGACTCTTGAGTGGGAAGAACATACCATACCATACCATTTTATTTATAAAGCACTTTAAACAGGAACAAGTCCACACCAAAGTGCTGGACAAACAAACACGCAACAGGCAACACAGACAATGAAGTACAACACGAAAAACATAAAAACATTGCAGATCATAAATCAAACGATCCAATACAAATCAGCTGGCATTGAAAGCGATGGAGTAGTAGTGAGTTTTTAACCGGGATTTGAAAACCGAGAGGGAGGTTTTTAACATGATTAAACACTCTCATTAGTTCAGCAGAAAAGATCAGTGAGTCTTTTGCCCACTCAGCAGTGCCCCAAATTTTAGCTTTGCCAGATAATATCATGTATCTCAAGGAATACTGAGAGACTGTCTCTGTGAGTATCATAATGCTGTGAAACAGGCCAAATCACAGTACCTCTCCAATTTAATCTCCACCAGCTCCAACCGGCCGCGGACGCTTTTCAGCACACTCCAGTCTGTCATCAACCCATCTGTCAATGTTCTGAAAACTGCCACACAGTCTACCTGCGATGACTTTCAGAGCTATTTTGTCAACAAAATAGACTCTATCAGGCAGAACATTGTCAGTTCATCCAACACCATCCAGTCTTGTGCGTCTGCAATAACCACAGCTGTTTTTGACCAATTTGACCTGGTTTCACTCCCTCACCTCACCAAGGTGGTTCAGCAGATGAAACCAACTAACTGTTCTCTGGACATCATTCCCTCTAAAATGTTCAAACAGTCCTTTGATGTAATTGGTCCTTGTGTTTTGTCATTTATTAACAGCTGTCTATCTTCAGGTTTTGTGCCATCTGCTTTCAAACATGCTGTGGTCAGGCCTCTTCTCAAAAAACCAGGCCTAGATCCTACAGCTCTCTCTAATTTCAGACCAGTTTCACATCTGTCATTTCTATCAAAGGTCCTAGAAAAGATTGTTTTTATTCAACTTCAATCTTTTCTAGAACTCAACAACCTGTTTGAAAAATTTCAGTCAGGTTTTCGAGCTCGTCACAGCACTGAATCTGCACTGCTCAAAGTACAGAATGACATTCTTCTGTCCCTGGATGCAAAAAACCCTGCTCTGCTGGTGATGTTAGACCTCTCAGCAGCTTTTGACACCGTCGACCATCAGGTACTAATCAACCGCTTGTCTCAGCAGGTTGGCCTCCAGGGAGCTGTGCTTGAGTGGTTCAAATCTTACCTGTCTGGGAGAACTTTTTCTGTCATGATAGGCGATCTGTCCTCCTCTTCATCAACCCCTCTGACCTCTGGCGTACCACAGGGATCTATTCTAGGGCCAGTCCTCTTCTCTCTTTACATGCTGCCATTAGGATCAATCATTGCACGTCATAACCTGTCTTTTCACATGTATGCAGACGATTTACAAATCTATCTGCCAGTCACTCCCAACCCCTCACCCAGTTCAAACACTCTTGTCAACTGCTTAAATGACATTAAGCACTGGCTCTCTCAAAACTTCCTCCACCTAAACACAGATAAAACTGAATGCATTTTATTTAGTGCACCTGGTGACACCAGCAACATCCTTCCCAGTCCCAGTGTTGGTTTCCCCCTCCCCCACTTCAACCCGGTGGTCAGAAATCTTGGAGTGCAGCTTGACTCCAACTTAAAGTTTGATAAACAGATCAGTTCTGTTGTCAAGACCAGCTTCTTTCAGCTCCGACTGCTCTCCAAAGTCAAGTCATTTCTCAGCCGTGGTGATCTGGAGAAGGCCATCCATGCCTTTGTGACCTCCAGACTTGACTATTGTAATGCTTTGTATGTTGGTATTAATCAATCCTCCATCTCCCGTTTACAGCTTGTACAGAACTCTGCCGCGCGCTTTTTGACCAACACACGAAAATATGAACACATCACTCCTGTCCTGTCCTCTCTACACTGGCTCCCGGTTCAGTTCAGGATACAGTTCAAGCTGCTCCTGTTTGTTTTCAAAGCTCTGAATGGACTTGCTCCTCTGTACATCTCAGAACTTTTGAAAGCCCATCAGCCCGGCAGAGATTTACGCTCTGCCAGTCAACACCTGCTGGAGGTGCCTCGCTCAAGGTACAAACAATGGGGAGACCGGTCATTTTCTGTTGCCGGCCCAAAAGCCTGGAACAGCCTCCCCCTTGAGCTGCGTGCCACCTCTGATCTGACTCTGTTTAAAACCAGACTGAAGACCCACTTGTTCAAAAAAGCTTTCAGTGTGTAAAAAAGCTTTCAGTGTGTAACTTTTATTACTTTTGGTAGTTTAGTATGTAGCATTTTTTATTTCCATTGCCTTTTTATTTCCACTTGCTCAAATAAGCTTCCAGTGTGTAACTTTTATTACTTCTGGTATTTTAATATGTAACATTTTTTAATTTCCATTGCCTTTTTATTTCCACTTGTTCAAAAAAGCTTTCAGCGTGTAACTTTTATTACTTGTGTTATTTTAGTATGTAGCATTTTTTATTTCCATTGCTTCTTTTATTGCTGTTGTTTCTTATTCTATTTTCATTGATTTATTGTTCCAGTTTATTCATCTTTTTATCCTGTTAAGCACCTTGGTCAATGCAAGGCATTGTAGGAAGGTGCTATACAAATAAAGTTTATTATTATTATTATATTATTATTAATAAGGAGACTACATAGGCCACCTTTGAACGTTCAGATGGAAAAGCAGAGGGTTGTAGTTCAAACTGTATTTCACATTGAGTCAGAAATGGTCTGCATTGAGATGAGTCACCAGAAAAAACCTCAGGAGGAGTCAGTTTAGGTTCCTTGGAAGCCATGGCCTGTGATGACTGGGCTAGTCCAACAGATGGCGCCAGATACTCAGTTCTAGAATCAGAATGAGGTGAGAGACAGGTTGTAAACTGGACACTTGACTGATCAGTTTGTTTGTTTTCAAAAAAATTGTTAACCAGTGTGGTAGTGAAACTCTGTTTGGCCAGATTTAATGTCAAGACTGAGTTTTTGAGTTTCACTAATAAACCGAACACTGGAAAAGTTTTAACAATTTTATTGAGAAACAGGAAGCTGGAATGGGTCCTGATCGTCACCGGTAACTTGAGTTCTGCACAAGAGATTATAATATTAGTGACAGGATTTGAACAGGTAGATGTTTTTATCTTTAATAAAAACACTAACCTTTTTAGGCTGTTTTTGATCGGAAGGGAATTCCTTGATGACGTGAGCCGGTGGTGACGTAGTCCAGCTTTACTTCCTTGTTTACGTTGATGCTTCGTGCGGACTTTCACACGAAGGGGGTTTTCCTTGGTTCGAAGCGAGGTCATACACAGGTTGGCAGAGAGGCGAATAATGTTGAAAGAGGCAGGCTTATCTCGTGGTCGTGAAAGGCAGTCTTGGGTTCGTTTCCGTGAGGCAGATGGCTGAACAGGTCCGACAAGGGGAGAGGCAGGAGGGCGAAGTCCAGTAGCGTGTGCAGGAGTCAAAACCAGGGAAGCAGAGTCCGAGACAGTACCAATAGGGGCTGAGGCGAGAGACGTGAGACCAAAAAACCAAAACAGAGTCGTAGCAAGCAAAACAGGACAAGACATGGGCGCTGGATAACTACTAGGCAAAACCATTCATAAATCTGGCAAGGAATGACTGTGGACGTGGAGTTTAAATACGGGGAGAAACAGGTGAGTGCAATGATCATTAATGAGGCATTGGGCATGAGGGCGGAGGGAACAATGATGTGATTGCTGTGAACATGACAACATGACATGATAAACTATGATAACTTATGGCAGACAGAACGTGGATCATGACAGAGTGGGCACTATTTACCCCTAGTATAAACTCTGGAAGACTTTTAATATCCAGCATCATTAAAAATGGAACATGATCTGACATAGGATACTCATATAAGATTTCTATTGATTTTACAACAGCATGGGCATCAGCAGAGCTAATGCAATGATCAAGCCATGATGTTGTATACCAAGCTTCACTTATATAGGTATAGCTATCTGCAGGCAGCAGGAGCTGACTGGACAATATGAAACTGTTATCATCACAAAACTGATGCATCCATCCATCCATCCATTTTCTTCCGCTTATCCGGGGTCGGGTCGCGGGGGTAGCAGCCTAAGTAGGGAGGCCCAGACTTCCCTCTCCCCAGCCACTTGGAGCAGCTCCTCTGGGGGAATCCCAAGGCGTTCCCAGGCCAGCCGAGAAACATAGTCCCTCCAGCGTATCCTGGGTCTTCCTCTGGGTCTCCTCCCGGTGGGACATGCCCGGAACACCTCACCAGGGAGGCGTCCAGGAGGCATCCTAACCAGATGCCCGAGCCACCTCAACTGGCTCCTCTCGATGTGGAGAAGCAGCGGCTCTACTCCGAGTCCCTCCCGGATGACTGAGCTTCTCACCCTATCTCTAAGGGAGAGTCCAGCCACCCTGCGGAGAAAACTCATTTCAGCCGCTTGTATCCGAGATCTTGTTCTTTCGGTCATAACCCAAAGCTCATGACCATAGATGAGGGTGGGAACGTAGATCGATCGGTAAATTGAGAGCTTTGCCTTTTGACTCAGCTCTCTCTTCACCACGACAGACCGGTACAGCGCCCGCTTCACTGCGGACGCTGCACCTATCCGCCTATCGATCTCACGCTCCAGTTTTCCCTCATTCGTGAACAAGATCCCGAGATACTTAAACTCCTCCACTTGGGTAAGGACCTCCTCCCCGACCCGGAGAGGGCACGCTACCCTTTTCCGGCTCAAGACCATGGCCTCGGATTTGGAGGAACTGATCCTCATCCCGGCCGCATCACATTCAGCTGCAAACCGCTCCAGCGAAAGCTGTAGATCACGAGCTGATGAAGCCAATAGGACCACATCATCTGCAAAAAACAGAGAAGCGATTCTAAGGCCACCAAAACGGATCCTCTCAACACCTTGGCTGCGCCTAGAAATTCTGTCCATAAAAGTTATAAACAGAATCGGTGACAAAGGGCAACCTTGGCGGAGTCCAACTCTCACCGGAAACGAGCCTGACTTACTGCCGGCAATGCGGACCAAGCTCTGACACCGGTCGTACAGGGACCTAACAGCCCATATCAATGGGCCTGGTACCCCATACTCCCGGAGTACCCGCCACAGAACCCCCCGAGGGACGCGGTCGAATGCCTTTTCCAAGTCTACAAAGCACATGTAAACTGGTTGGGCAAACTCCCACGCACCCTCCAGGACCCTGTTGAGGGTGTAGAGCTGGTCTAGTGTTCCACGACCAGGACGAAAACCACACTGCTCCTCCTGAATCCGAGGTTCGACTATCCGACGGACCCTCCTCTCCAGAACCCCTGAATAGACCTTACCAGGGAGGCTTAAGAGTGTGATCCCTCTATAGTTGGAACACACCCTACGGTCCCCCTTTTTGAATAGGGGAACCACCACCCCAGTCTGCCAATCCAAGGGAACTGCCCCCGATGTCCACGCGATATTGCAGAGTCGCGTAAGCCAACACAACCCCACAACATCCAGAGCCCTAAGGAACTCAGGACGAATCTCATCCACCCCCGGAGCCTTGCCACCGCGGAGCTTTTTAACCACCTCGGCGACCTCCGCACCAGAGATTGGAGAGCCCGATCCAAAGTCCCCAGGCTCCGCTTCCTCAGTGGAAGACGTGCCAGTAGGATTGAGGAGGTCTTCGAAGTATTCCGCCCACCGACTCACAACATCCCGAGTTGAGGTCAACAGCACGCCATCCCCACCATAAATGGTGTTGGTCGCGTACCGCTTTCCCCCCCTGAGACGCCGGATGGTGGACCAGAATCGCCTCGAAGCCGTACGGAAGTCATTCTCCATGGCCTCTCCGAACTCCTCCCACGCCCGAGTTTTTGCCTCAGCAACCACCCGAGCCGCATGCCGCTTGGACTGCCGGTACCTATCTGCTGCTTCCGGGGTCCCACAGGCCAAAAAGGCCCAATAGGACTCCTTCTTCAGCTTGACAGCATCCCTCACCGCCGGTGTCCACCACCGGGTTCGAGGGTTGCCACCACGACAGGCACCAACAACCTTGCGGCCACAACTCCGATAAGCTGCCTCGACAATAGAGGCGCGAAACATGGCCCACTCGGGCTCAATGTCCCCCGCCTCCCTCGGAACGTGTTCAAAGCTCTCCCGGAGGTGGGAGTTAAAGCTCCGTCTTACGGGAGACTCTGCCAGACGTTCCCAGCAGACCCTCACAATACGTTTGGGTCTGCCAGGTCTGACCGGCATCCTCCCCCACCATCGGAGCCAACTCACCACCAGGTAGTGGTCAGTTGACAGCTCCGCCCCTCTCTTCACCCGAGTGTCCAGGACATGCGGCCGCAGATCAGATGAGACGACAACAAAGTCGATCATTGAACTACGACCTAGGGTGTCCTGGTGCCAAGAGCACATATGGACACCCTTATGCCTGAACATGGTGTTCGTTATGGACAATCCATGACGAGCACAGAAGTCCAACAACAGAACACCACTCGGGTTCAGATCAGGGGGGCCGTTCCTCCCAACCACACCCCTCCAGGTCTCACTGTCATTGCCCACGTGAGCGTTGAAGTCCCCCAGCAGAACAAGGGAGTCCCCAGGAGGCGCACCCTCCAATACCCCCTCCAAGGACTCCAAAAAGGGTGGGTAATCTGCGCTGCCGTTCGGCGCATAGGCACAAACAACAGTCAGAGCCCGTCCCCCCACACGTAGGCGAAGGGAGGCTACCCTCTCGTTCACCGGGGTGAACCCCAACGTACAGGCACCAAGATGGGGGGCAACAAGTATGCCCACTCCTGCTCGGCGCCTCTCACCAGGGGCAACTCCAGAGTGGAAGAGTGTCCAACCCCTCTCAAGGAAACTGGTTCCAGAGCCAGAGCCATGCGTTGAGGTGAGTCCGACTATTTCTAGCCGGAACCTCTCAACCTCACACACTAGCTCAGGCTCCTTCCCCACCAGAGAGGTGACATTCCATGTCCCAATGGCCAGCTTCTGTAGCCGAGGATCAGACCGCCAGGGTCCCCGCCCTCGGCCACCACCCATTCCACAATGCACCCGACCCCTTTGGCCCCTCCCACAGGTGGTGAGCCTATGGGAAGGGGGACCCACGTCTCCTCTTCGGGCTGTGCCCGGCCGAGCTCCATGGGTGAAAGCCCGGCCACCAGGCGCTCGCCAACGTGCCCCTCCTCCGGGCCTGGCTCCAGAGTGGGGCCCCGGTGACCCGCGTCCGGGCGAGGGAACATTGTTTCCATTTATATTAATCATCATAAGGGGTCTTGTGGGCTGCGCTTTGTCTCGTCCCTCACCTAGGACCTGTCTGCCTTGGGTGACCCTACTAGGGGCATAAAGCCCCTGACAGCATAGCTCCTAGGATCATTGGGACACTCAAACCCCTCCACCACGGTAAGGTGGCAGCCCAGGGAGGGGCTGATGGGAAAACTGATGCATATGTTTAGCAAATAAGTAATATTCATCAGATATATCTGCATTCATATCACCTACTATATACACAGAGGTGAAATAATGCTCATCAATGAAAGAGTTCAAGAAAGCAAGTCTATCCAAATAAATGTCTTCATTCTGAGGACACTCATATGGTGTATAGACATTAATAATAGCAAATTCTTTGTTTTCCACTTTTAAATGTACAGCAATACACCAGTCAACACCAGTTCTGATGACATTTAGAACTGGATCCAGCTTTTTATGCCATAGAATGGCTACTCCTCCTACTATTCGTCCCCTCACTATACCCATAGAAAGATCCACAGTAGATTCACCAGCTCCACAGAAACAGTCATTAATACAGTTCAAACTTCCCAAATCCTGTTTTGATAAAAAAGTTTCTTGTAAACAAAGGATATCACATTTTTGCAACAGTCTATCCACAACCAGACGTCGTGCTTTATCTCCAGCTGTATTACCGACACGCAGTCCCCGGCAATTGTAAGAAATAACACGCATTAATTGGTCTATGATGTATTCATTGCAGCCGTTCCATCCAACCCTTTGGCATCACTGGAAGTAGTCACCCCAGGCCCTTTAGACGTCGTAGGTTTATTCCGTGGCTCATAGTAACGGCGCACAACTGAGCCCTCTGGCCACAGCTCTGGGCTGTACACGTCTGCAACGTTCTCACACTCCACACTGACTTTAAAAGAACTATATCTGGTGTTCCCAGTGACAATACGCTGGCACTGAACATCGCATCCAAGTTTTCCTTTAAGATAGTTCATTAGTGCCTCATCATCAAGATCTGGATGAAATCTAGTTGCAAAGACAGTTACAAGTTTTGTTCTTACCACTTTTATGGTGCTTTGAGCTCCTGTACCAATAACAGGTGCTGGTCTTTTACGCTCAGGTTTAGCTTGGCGTTTTAATGGAGCAGGATGGCTCTCGGTTTTCAAACGACGCCCTTGTTTCACCACCAAGTTCCATGTGGGCGAACTCATAGGCACATCTACAGCACAGGTTCGGTTATGGCTCTCACTCACCGCAGACTCGTCAATAGTCCTGGAATAGTCGGTGTAGGTCCCATTCACGGCCAAAGCGGCATTATTAGCGGTAACACAGTTTGTTGGAGCAGTATCCATGCATGCCGCTACCTCCTCAGAGCTGCCCGTAGCCAATGTCATGTCACTGACGTTGGGTATTCTTGGAACAGGTGTATCCACACTACAGGATCCGCCACTGCCGAGCACCAAATGTCGTTCCATAGCCGCAACTCTGCGGTCAATGGTAGTGGTAACCTCACGCAACTTCTCCTCAACGTCCACTTGGCGTGACACTGTATGCTTCAGGGCACAAACCTCGCTCTGTAAACGCTCCATCTTGCTGAGTAAATTGGATACATCCAGGCTATTGAACGTCACAGGTGGCAGCTCATCCAGGAAGTGGGAGACAAAGTGTGGTATAGCTTCCCCACACTCATTCAGGACTTTTAAACAACTTTTAATGGCATTTGCAGCTTTCTGATTTCCTTTGAAGGCCACGTACCGCTGCTTAGAATTGGAACACAGTTCAAACAGAACTTTTCTAGAGGACTCAATCCACTCAAAGTCGAATGTGTTTGAAGTGAGCAGCACAAGCTCTTCCTGGCACATAGTCTTGATTTTGACCACAAGAAAGTTTAAAAACTCATCCTCTACTATAAGCTTTCCATCAGTAGTCTTGTAAATCTGCGGTTTGGTTCGGGGGCGACTAGAGAAGGGAGCTCCAGTGCCTGACTCCACACCATCTGCCATGACAGCCTGATTATTTCACACGAAGATGCTACAAAAAGTTAGCGTTCTCACCTCCGTGCTCCTCCTGTAGGGATGTTCACAACTCTCAGCAATTTGTAGATTGATGTAGAATGGCTGTCTGAGAGAATGCTCTGTCAATAGCACAGGCCTCAGTATGGTGTTGAAGATCCTCGCATTGTATCCAACAATCCTCACAGAAGGCCTCAGGACCAAGCAGGCCCCAGGCTGCAGTGTGAGGTAAACAGTGCAGGCCTCCTCTCAGGCTGCAGAGCAGGGGCAGCAAATGGAGCAGGCCTTGGTCGATTGAGCTGGACAGATGGAATAGACCTCAGATTATGAAGTAGGGACGTTGGTTTGAGCGAGGAGGCACCAGGATAGTCCAACTGAGCTGCTGCCAGGACTCGCATCATGTACTGCCAGTTGGTAGTGGGTGAGTCAACCACTACCAACAAAGGATCTTGTTGAGAGTTTGTAAATTTGAACATATTACGCCCATTCTCCATAACCTTCATTGGCTTCCTGTCGCCTACAGAATTCAGTACAAAACTGCTCTCATTACACATCAATGCTTACACGGAACTTCACCAGATTATCTGAAGGATATTCTCATTCCATACTCATCCACCCGTTCGCTGCGGTCACAGAACAGCAATCTCCTTCACATTCCGAGAACCAAATTAAGGACCATGGGAGACCGGGCTTTCAGTGTGGCTGCCCCCCGCCTGTGGAACTCTCTTCCTGACTGTCTAAGAGCCCCACAGTCTGTGGTTGACTTTAAGAGCGACTTGAAGACCTTTCTTTTCGACCAAGCATACTCTACCTCCTCATGATTCTACTTTTGATCTTAGCTGATATTGTTATTGATTTTAATTGTTTTATTATTTGTTTTATTGTCATTTAATTCTGTTGCTCCTTGTAGCACTTTGAGATTTTCATTAATGAAAAGTGCGTTATAAATTGAATTCATTATTATTATTATTATTACCAACTAACCACTCGTATAACTGACAAGAGATGTTATGTTCATGTTATTTATTATTTGCAAATTATTTAAAAATAACAATGGGTTAATTTCAAGTAAAGTTAGTTGCAAAGTGGATATGACATCAAGTGGACGTTCTCCAGTGGTAAAAACAATATTGGAGCGAGTAGACTATTAGCAGAGTACTGAGGACGTAAGTTTCCTTGTTGTTCGTAGTGATGGCCAAATGAAGCAATAAAGCAGTATTGAACCACTTTGCCAATTGTATTGGACTTGGTTCATTCATTCAAAGGTTCATTTCAGTGACATCTAGTGGTGAAATAGACAACACACACTGTTTTATATACTGTACTGTTTCACTGTATGTTCAGCTGATTCAGTATATGTTGACTAGTATCTGGGATTGACAGGGTGTGCTTTAGAAAACTGTAGGTGCAGGGAAGGTGGGTTGTGCTTGTGTAACTCAAGACAGTCATGACATTTGAGGATGGGAATTCAGAGGTTTTTATTTAGGAATAAGAGTTTTCCCACTGTTTTTGGACTCGGGCAATTTTATTTTTTTGCTGACAACTTCTACAGCTTTTGAAAAAACACGTTCACAAGGCACAGATGAGGCTGCTAATGCATAAATATTGTTTAGCCAACAAGAACATATGTGGATAAACATTTCTGTGTTCATTCCAGTAGGCCAGAGGATCCTCCGATCTTTGCAAAGGAGGATCAGACAAGTATCTCTGAACTTCAACTGTGGCATCCGATGTATGATTCCTTTGAGCTCTTGCCAGTGTAGCATCTCTATTAAAACTTGACCAAAGGTTGGAAGCTGAAAGAGAAATAAAGATTTGACAGTCATGAACAGGGAGAAGTTTCTGCATGTGTTCATAATTACCAACTCACAACTGTCTGTGGAGGATGGATTTTGTGTGTTTGTTGCTGGTTGAGGTGAATGATCATCTCGTGTGTGCTTCACCACTGCTGCACATTCAGCTGTAAGTTTCCGTGCAGCATTTTGGGTCTTTTCTGGACTGTAAAATCTGATCGCTTTAAATCTGGGATCCAGCAGTGTGGCGAGTGACAGGACCGTTGAGCTCTCGAGGTTGTCAAACTTATTTTTGAGGGTTGCAATGACCTTCAGTCCAAGAAGTGTTGCTGTTACATTTGTGGTCCTCAGTATCACGTCCCGGGCTGCTTGAAACAACATCTTTACAAGTGGAATCACCATTGAACCTGACACTCTCTTCTCCTGGGACAGTTCCACAGTTGCTGCATAGAATGTGGAGAGCACTTGAAGACACGCTGCAATTGTTTCATATTCCTCAGAAGAGAGAGGATGAACATCTGTCTTAAGTGATGCCAGAGCTGTCCCGACTGTCTGTCTCTCGTTGTACAATCACTGCAGCATCAAAAAGGTGCTGTTCCAGCGCGTGTCCACTTCCTGAATGAGCTTCATCACCGCACAGTTCATTTGCTGTTGCACATGTTTCAGTTTGTCTTTTCCATTAGTGCTCGACCTAAAATAAGTCACCACTTTCCGTGCCTTTGTGCGCAGATCTTTTAGGCCAGGCGTTTGATCCAGGGATTTTTTTTACCACCAAATTTAATTCAAGTGCAATGCAAACATGTTGCATGGCTAGTTTTTTGCAGTGGAGACCATGTTTGCAGCAGCATCAGTCACCAGGCATTGAACCTTCAACTCAAGTCCCCACTCCACCATCAGAGACCTCTGAGCAGCTGTGATGTTTTCAGCACTGTGGTCTTGGGGGAAAGGCAGCACTCCTAAAAGTAAAGTTGCCATCTTCATATTATCCAGGACACAATGACAAGTTACTGCCAGATAAGCATCCATGTTCATGGAGGTCAGAGGTCAGGCTCACTCCCTCCACGCTCATATTTCTCCTCCACCATCTTCTTCAGAGCCTGTCTGGAAGGCAGAGTGTATGTGGGGTCAAGCTTCCCCACAGACTCTTTGAAGTCTGGACCGTCCACAACAGTAAAAGGCTGAGAGTCCTTCACCAGCATCATGACCAGAGCTTCATCCAGCTCCTGCTTTCAGTCCACTAAGACACAATCAAACAAATAAAACTGTTATTTTCTGCTGCTGCCAGAAACTGAGAGTCTGTGTTGCTGTCATCCGGCTTCGGTCCTGGTCCTGAAGATGTCCTGGTCCTCCTGGTTGTCCATCAGCAGATGTCCTGGTCCTCCTGGTTGTCCATCAGCAGATGTCCTGGTCCTCCTGGTTGTCCATCAGCAGATGTCCTGGTCCTCCTGGTTGTCCATCAGCAGATGTCCTGGTCCTCCTGGTTGTCCATCAGCAGATGTCCTGGTCCTCCTGGTTGTCCATCAGCAGATGTCCTGGTCCTCCTGGTTGTCCATCAGCAGATGTCCTGGTCCTCCTGGTTGTCCATCAGCAGATGTCCTGGTCCTCCTGGTTGTCCATCAGCAGATGTCCTGGTCCTCCTGGTTGTCCATCAGCAGATGTCCTGGTCCTCCTGGTTGTCCATCAGCAGATGTCCTGGTCCTCCTGGTTGTCCATCAGCAGATGTCCTGGTCCTCCTGGTTGTCCATCAGCAGATGTCCTGGTCCTCCTGGTTGTCCATCAGCAGATGTCCTCCAGTAAGTAGTTTCTGTCCTTCCTGACACTTGTTGAACTCATGCTGCTTCTAGAAGACTTCATGGAAACATGTCATCATTAAGTTGTTGATTCAGCTCTACAATGTTCAACCTGGAGCTCTTTGGAAGAAAACACACATTCATCTTCATGTGTTCATCCACAGTGGAGGAAACTTCATCTTCCTCAGTGGAACAGACTGAACAACATTTATTATAAAGTTGTGACCTTAAAGTCTTCAGTCAGCTTGTTATTCAATTGTTGTCATTTTGTGATAGGGATCTTTCTGTTAGAGAAATAGAAATATAAAGTTTACAACATAATTCAGTGGTGTCAGCTTTTAGTTCACATCTGTAACACATCAGGAAACGTGTTTGGTTTCTCTAACTTCTTCTATCACGGTGCAAAAAATTGGATTCTAAAAATATGTCTTGTGTATATTTACATTACGGTTAAAATTTACCTTAATTTAACAGAAAATATCTGATTATTTAGAGTTTTTGTTTAAAAAAAACTTTCTACAAGCTGACTCCGCCCTCTTAGTGACGTCACAGGATGAAGCTCCAACCTGCAGGTGTTTGTAGAGGCATGATGTGAGATGAAGTGATGTGTGAACTTTCCTGAGTACAGAGCAGAAATCAGAATGAACTCTTTCTGACTGACTTGAACTGGTCACAACTGGGAGCTTCTTCCAGATGTTCTGATCCAGTTTCCATGTTCCAGCTGCTCCTAATAAATCTCTAGTTGTTGTTGTCCACAAGATGGCGCTGTTTGTCTTTGACACTTCTTTCTCCTCATCAGTCCTCCAGCTGCATGAAGAAGATGAAGATGGTGTGCAGGGTGGTGCTGCTCCTCATCCTCAGCTCGTGTCTGTGTCGGTGGACATGGTTCCAGAACAACGGTGGATCCCGGGCGGAAAAGGTAAATGCGAATACGCCGAACCCGGGTTAGAAGCTGGGAGAGTCGGGGAGGGCTGGCCAATGCGAAAACGGCTTCTGTGGTCAGTTTGGACCTTCAGGTTCAGTCCAGAACATTCAGTTCTTGTTGTAGATGCAGTTTCAAGCCTCCCATGTTCCAGTTGTCAGTGTGTCTGCTCCTCTCTGTCTCCTCAGCAGCAACATTTGTAGTGAACGTGACCCAGAGCTCCTATCAGGCAGAGCAGAACCACAACATGACCTGGAGTGGACCTTCACCACCACACCTGAGACATCCTGGAGACACCTGTTCATCTACTGCAGCTTGTTAGCTCCTCTCAGAGAGTCACTCCTGTATCTGCTCCATGAAGGTGTTGAGGTGTCAGAGGCTCAGGATGAACAGTTTGCAGGACGAGTCCAGAGGGACGGAGACGTCCTCAGAGAAGGACGCATCAGACTCCACCTGTCCTCACTCAGGACGGAGGAC
>JBBPBX010010362.1:0-27511 GCA_038048925.1 Garcialebias charrua
TTGCCCAACCAGTTTACATGTGCTTTGTGGACTTGGAGAAGGCATTCGACCGCGTCCCTCGGGGGGGTTCTGTGGGGGGTACTCCGGGAGTATGGGGTACCAGGCCCATTGATATGGGCTGTTAGGTCCCTGTACGACCGGTGTCAGAGCTTGGTCCGCATTGCCGGCAGTAAGTCAGGCTCGTTTCCGGTGAGAGTTGGACTCCGCCAAGGTTGCCCTTTGTCACCGATTCTGTTCATAACTTTTATGGACAGAATTTCTAGGCGCAGCCAAGGTGTTGAGAGGATCCGTTTTGGTGGCCTTAGAATCGCTTCTCTGTTTTTTGCAGATGATGTGGTCCTATTGGCTTCATCAGCTCGTGATCTACAGCTTTCACTGGAGCGGTTTGCAGCTGAGTGTGATGCGGCCGGGATGAGGATCAGTTCCTCCAAATCCGAGGCCATGGTCTTGAGCCGGAAAAGGGTAGCGTGCCCTCTCCGGGTCGGGGAGGAGGTCCTGCCCCAAGTGGAGGAGTTTAAGTATCTCGGGTCTTGTTCACGAATGAGGGAAAACTGGAGCGTGAGATCGATAGGCGGATAGGTGCAGCGTCCGCAGTGAAGCGGGCGCTGTACCGGTCTGTCGTGGTGAAGAGAGAGCTGAGTCAAAAGGCAAAGCTCTCAATTTACCGATCGATCTACGTTCCCACCCTCATCTATGGTCATGAGCTTTGGGTTGTGACCGAAAGAACAAGATCTCGGATACAAGCGGCTGAAATGAGTTTTCTCCGCAGGGTGGCTGGACTCTCCCTTAGAGATAGGGTGAGAAGCTCAGTCATCCGGGAGGGACTCGGAGTAGAGCCGCTGCTTCTCCACATCGAGAGGAGCCAGTTGAGGTGGCTCGGGCATCTGGTTAGGATGCCTCCTGGACGCCTCCCTGGTGAGGTGTTCCGGGCATGTCCCACCGGGAGGAGACCCAGAGGAAGACCCAGGATACGCTGGAGGGACTATGTTTCTCGGCTGGCCTGGGAACGCCTTGGGATTCCCCCAGAGGAGCTGCTCCAAGTGGCTGGGGAGAGGGAAGTCTGGGCCTCCCTACTTAGGCTGCTACCCCCGCGACCCGACCCCGGATAAGCGGAAGAAAATGGATGGATGGATGGATGAAAATACACTGTTCAATGTCTAATAATGTGAAGTAGTTTCATTGTGATGTCACCCATACTACTCATTGTAATACACATAAATAAAAACTAAAGGTCTTGATTGTTCTTAGGCCAGTGTTTTTATTCACATGTGCAAAGCATAAAAACATTCATTTTGCTTATAAGTTTTCATCACCCAGGAGACTGACAAAGTTCAGAATAAAAGCTATAATTATACATTTAAAACAGTTGAAACTGAATACTGTACAATATGACAACTGTGGGTGGTGTTGTCTTAATGAAAATGAATTGGCACAGAATAAAGATCAAAACCAATTCAACAAGCAATGATGGAGACCAGCAAACTGAACAGATTTCTCTTCATGTGGAACTGTCCGATTTCAGCCAACTCCACAGGAATCCAAGGTGTAGATCTGAGACTGGACCCAGGTGTACGATCTGAGACTGGACCCAGGTGTACAAACTTATCTCTGGATGGATCTCGTGGCTTCAATCTTCTGTAAAGTAGAAAAAGAAAACTTGTCATAGACAGTGTGTACAGTACAGTATTTCTACTAAAATGTCAGTAAATAAATCATTTACTTAATGTAGGATCTTATCTCTGGATGGATCTTGTGGCTTCAATCTTCTGTAAAGTAGAAAAAGAAAACTTGTCTTGTCATAGACAGTGTGTACAGTACAGTATTTGTACTAAAATGAGTAAATAAAGCATTTACTTAACAGATCTGTCATTAAATAATATAAATAAATATAAATAATACTGTATAAACACGTGTGCAACACAGTTATATTATTTAATGACAGATTTGTTAAGTAAATTCTTTATTTACTCACATTTTAGTACAAATGTAGCTTCATGTGCACTTTTCTCCTCTTTAATTTACATCATTATTTTAAATGTGCTTTAATAACTCTGGTTTAATGACGGGTCAGGTTTTGAGGCCTAGTCATTGTTGACACGGTCTGTCTTTGAAAAAAGATGTGTAAACTGTCTCAATCATATCTAACCAGCTAAATAACAGTTTAACTAAAATAACACAGCCCCCAAAAAAAGTCCAGGCTCAAGAACCAGCACTTTGTTGTGAGTGTTACCGTCTGGAAGTTAGCCTTTAAAGTAGCTATATGCTAAGCTAACCACAGCATTATTACAGCAGTACAGACGCTAATTCATGGAGAAGAAAAAAACAGCTACTAAACAGACGGTTATACTCCGATATTGTTCTGACATGGTTTCACAAAATGATTTATATAGAATATTTTGTTTACCGAACTAAAGTTGATCGGATCGCGACGTCTTCGAGAGCAGGTCCGAGGCCGAGTCAGACAGAGGAAAGAGCTGCTGTAGGCTCCTCCGATGGACATAGATCCTTCACATTTACAACAGCGCGTTGCTCAAACGTATACCTGGCTGTAACACCCTCTAACCCAGCAAGAAACAACCCAAAAAATTTAAAAAACGAGAGAAAATAAACTGGTGTCCCGGCTTGTTTTTCACAGCAAAACACACGCTACAGGACTTCCGCCGGAAGTTTATTCCCGGGAGGGGGCGGCACCGGACTGTCATGGCGGCCTACATGAGCTTTTTGCGAAAGAGGTGGATACAGTATGTATGGCTGATCAGGTATGAGTGTAGAGGTGCGGTAGGGGATTTTGTTCTGTTTTTTTCTTTGTTGTGTTTGTGTAAAACAATAATAATAATAATAATAATAATAATAATAATAATAATAATAATAATAATAATAATAATAATAATAATAATAATATAAAAAAAAGACCTTGTTTAAAAATAAAAATAAAGTTTCCAAAATCTGGAGAAAGTTGGTGTCTGTAAATGTAGTTGGCCACTTTGCTGAAGTAAAAATTTCAGTATTATTTTTACATCATTGCAAAGTACTGTACGTTATAATTTACCAAGTAAAATATTCTTTGATGTACAATGAAGATGTTTCTTTGAACTGCATTACTTTTTACTGTAGCTGAAATTGCAACATCTGTAGTAAATTATTAACTAATACCAGTATGTAATTTTCCATATACAGTATGCAATACGTTGTGTTCTGACTCTCAAGTTTATTTCTGCACGTGTGGAGGTTTGTGAACACATGAGGTTCACAAAGAAAATGAATCACGACAAAGTCTTGTGCCTGTGCTTCACTCTAAATATGACGTTCTTTGTTAGACCAAAAAAAACAAAGCTTACGGTATATATGATAAATATATTGTACGTAGTTTTAACAGTAATATAAGGAATGCAGCAGATAAGCTTAAAAATATAACCATGAAAATAAAAAAACAAAGTTCTAAGAACGTTTTAATTCTCAAATGTACGAATACATGAAATGTTTCTTGGTGGATGAAATAAAAAAAAACATCCATAAAGATAAAAAAACAAGACTTTTTTGTAAAATCCCAATATCGTTGTGTTTAAAAGAAAAATCTAGACTGTAAGTTATCTTTGTTATCATCCTCATTGTGTACAGGAGTTCTGGAATACAAAAGAGTAAGAAGAATAACCAATAAATTATACAGTGGCAGTAAAGGCCTCTCACCTGTGACTCGACTTGATCTGTAGTCTTTGTACATCCTACAGATGCAGCGTTGTGCTCTGTGATCTCATCTCTTCCAGTCTTGTAACAAATCTGTTTTGGATGCAAAACCAAGCAGAACAAATTTCTGATTAGCTTCTGTTCGTTCTGTTTCACAAAATATTACAGCAGAGGTTTTTACACCTCAACTACGAAACACAAAATATTCATTCCGCAGTTGTTCAAGGACACTGAATGAGATGAGCTTTAAGAAGGCACCAAAAATGAAAATAAAAAGGCTTTGTCTTGAATAAAGAAAGACAAACAGGGGAGACTGTAATTCATCCACTTCTTCAAAAGGCATGACCTCCCTGCTTTGTAGAGCAGAAGCTCATTGGAGCCGTAGAGGGCTCTGAAGCTTGGGTGGGTCCCATTGACTGCGCTATTAGCGCTCAAACTGAGGGGATCAGCACTGAAATACAAAACACTGTCAGAAGGTTGCACAGAGAATTTTGTAATGCATTTCATTCAACCAAGAGAAACCCTGAGGGAGCAGTGATGACTGGAGTAATTGGCTTTCTCCAGCTATGATAATCTGCATCAGTCATGCCATGCCAACACACATTCAGGCCACTGAGAAGGTCACAGAGATCCCCAAACCCCAATCCACACTGCTGACAGCACCGTCTGAATTCTTAGAGGAAGGCATTTCTGTTCATTCAGATTACTTTACCTTTTGGTTCAAGGACTTGACCATTTTAGTCTACTTTTTTCTGTCTGTATTTGGATTGTGTTTTACTTAGACTAAGGTGTTTTATTAAAAACATGAGACAGAGCAATGCAATATTTATAGAAAAACTTCCTTTTTAAATAAAGTATCATGATCTTGTACCGGTCTGTCGTGGTGAAGAGAGAGCTGAGTCAAAAGGCAAAGCTCTCAATTTACCGATCGATCTACGTTCCCACCCTCATCTATGGTCATGAGCTTTGGGTTATGACCGAAAGAACAAGATCTCGGATACAAGCGGCTGAAATGAGTTTTCTCCGCAGGGTGGCTGGACTCTCCCTTAGAGATAGGGTGAGAAGCTCAGTCATCCGGGAGGGACTCGGAGTAGAGCCGCTGCTTCTCCACATCGAGAGGAGCCAGTTGAGGTGGCTCGGGCATCTGGTTAGGATGCCTCCTGGACGCCTCCCTGGTGAGGTGTTCCGGGCACGTCCCACCGGGAGGAGACCCAGAGGAAGACCCAGGACGCGCTGGAGGGACTATGTTTCTCGGCTGGCCTGGGAACGCCTTGGGATTCCCCCGGAGGAACTGCTCCAAGTGGCTGGGGAGAGGGAAGTCTGGGCCTCCCTACTTAGGCTGCTACCCCCGCGACCCGACCCCGGATAAGCGGAAGAAGATGGATGGATGGATGGATGGATGGATGGATGGATGGATCTTGGTAGGATTTTAGTTCATTGACTTGGGCTTTAACCTCACTAGCCAGACAAAGAGAACATTTGATTAATTAAACAGTAACATTTATACTGAAATACACCATGTGTTGAGTTCAGTTGGAGTTTAGGACACAACAACACTCATATTGTCTCACCACCACATCATCAAGTAATTCATTGTTAGTACTCAACAAGCAGCCATGTGCTTCAGCTAATATTCATTCAACCTTTATTTATACAGGTTAATCCCACCAATAACAGGAAATAATGGGTAATAATAATACTGTATGTATTGAAACTGCATAATTTTATGAATACCAAAAAGTTCATACGTAGAATTGTAATTAAAAATATATGTTTTCACTGTTATCCACAACATGTATCTTTGTCTTTTAAACAGCCAAGGTATTTTATTATATGTAATTGTCAACACACACTGCCTGTGGTCAGTAAGGACAGAGCCACAGGCACTATTCTCCAGAACAAAGTAGAAAAGTAGGTTAAATCATCGAACTGTTGTTTTCCAGGGTGGCCTGTTAGTAGATAAACATTTCCTGAAAGGTTGTAAAATTGTCAACAAGGCAGGAACTTTAATGCTTTTTAATGTATTTTACTGTATTTAATGGATTAAAAATACAATTCATGACGATTCATCAAATTCACTTTTATTTCAATGGACCATTCTCATTAATGAAAAGTGATTTTCATTAATGAAAAGTGCGTTATAAATTAAATTCATTATTATTATTATTATTATTTCTGTTTTTCTAGTTGAATTAATCAAAGATGGCGGCCTGAACTTCAGTTTTCAGTCAAATTACATTCTAAGGTCTTCATGGCACGAAAACTAAATATTTTAAGCATTCCTTTTAAACTATTTTTGCATTAATTAGCAAACCAGTGACCTGGAAAACCTGTGAAAGATCAACATGCCTACATAGTTTACACAATTTCTTGGCAGCACAGCATAATTTAATGCAGTCAGTGCTAGAAGCTGCACATTCCAGGAAGGGTTATGTGATATACACAATAGTTCAAGTAATAAAAAGCCAACCATTAAGTAGAACACCATATGCATTACAGAAAATAATAATTAAGGCAATAACATGTTCTGTAAAAAGCAGATAAACAGTGAAGTGTTCAAGCATTAAGAAATGCGTATTCAGACAATCACCATTCTGCAAGACTATTTTAGCTAAAACGTAAGAAATGTAAACAACAAATCTTTGTCCAGATTATTCACACAAAATACTGTGCACTAGAAATGTTTTGCCACAATGCTAAAAAAATAAAAATAATAATAATAATTCAATCTTTATGAATATAATGGTTAATCCCATTGATCCTCAGGGACTCATTTACAAGACAGACCTGAAAAAATTAAATAAAAAGCCTGAGTGAAAATAAAGGAAATAAAATCAAAATGTCAAACATTTGCTAATGTTTATACATAAGACTGAGCCCATTATTGACTTCAGGAAAACAAAACCACATCACACGCCGCTGTTCATAAATAACACAGAAGTGGAGGTGGAGGAGAGCATTAGGTTCCTGGGGGTGCATATAACCAATCATCTAGCTTGGTTAAGAAACACTGGGTCCCTAGTGGACTCCTAGTGCATTTCTTCTGTAGGCTGAAGAGAGCACACCTCCCACCCCATGTTCTCTCCACGTTAGAGGAACCATTGAGAACATCATGACCAGCTGCACCTCGGTTTGGGAAGGAAGCTGCCTGGCTGCAGAGTGGACGGATTTGAGGAGGGTGGTAAGAACGGTGGAGAAGTTAATTAAGACACCCCTCCCATCCATTCTGGACATTGGTCTCAGACACTGTCTGAACATACCATACCATACCAATTTATTTATAGAGCACTTAAAACAGCAACAAGGCCAACCAAAGTGCTGTACAATAGAAACAAAAAGCACAGCGGACAGGAAAACATAAAATAAAAATACAGATACAAATAGCAACAGAAACTAACTAAAATGGCCAACAATGTACAGTATACCGTATTCGTCGGGGTATAATATGCTCCGGTGTATAATACGCTTTGTCCAATTTTTGGAAATAAATCAGAAAAAAACGTAGATAATACGCTTCGGTGTATAATACGCGCTGCCGTGACAGTCTTTTTTATGGCCACTAGATGGCGCCAAACCTATTGAAACTGTAGTGATACAACCGTGACCTCAGAAACACTTCTCTGATCGCTCTCAGTAATGAACTTTTTGGGAGTTATTCCTGAAGGGACAGTAATACTTTTATTACCTTTAATTTGAATCAAACATTACAAATTGTCAGAAAGATAAAGTGTTAGTTTCAGATGTCAGCATTTTATGATAAAAACTGATAACACTACACACAACACTGTTAACCTGTTGGTTTGGTTAAAACAATGTCATTAAAGCGTCACATATGGGACCTATGTTAATGATAATAGCAAAAACAGATATTCATCTGATTATTAATTAGAGTCAGAGTCAGAGTCAGAGAGTCAGAGAGTCTTTATTGTCATTTGCACCGCATGTGGTACATGAGATGAAAACGAGATTATGTACACGAGGTCCCAGTTACATCCAACAACAATGAAAGAGAAAAACAGTAATAACATCTAGAACTAACTAAGAAAAGCATCAACTAGTAATACACTAAGCCTAATATAGTGGGAATAAACAGCAGCACGAACATGAGTTTGTATGAGCAGATGGTCACAGATGAATACAGCAACAAGAAAACAGATCAGCATCAGCATGATGTGATATTTTGCAGTGTTTATTTTTTATTTTATTTTTTTTATTTATTCATGAGTCTAACAGCCTCAGGGTAGAAGCTGTTCCTCAGTCTAGTGGTTCTACATTTGATGCTCCTCAACCTCCGTCCTGAGGGGAGTGGGGCAAAGAGTGAGTGTGCTGGGTGAGTGAGGTCTTTCATGATGCAGGTGGCTCTTTTCCTGCATCTGGAGGTGTAAATGTCTGTGATGGTGGGGAGACTGACTCCAACAGACTTCTGTGCAGCCTTCACCACTCTCTGCAGAGCTTTCCTCTCTTCAACTGTGCAGCCTCCATGCCACACGTTGATGCTGGAGCACAGGATGCTCTCCACTGCACACCTGTAGAAGGAGGTGAGGACTGGGCTGCTCAGACCAGCTCGTCTCAGCCGTCTGAGGAAGTAGAGTCTCTGATGACCTTTCTTGATCAGGCTGGTGGTGTTGTTGCTCCAGCTGAGGTTATCATTCATGTGTACACCCAAGTATTTGTAGCTGGAGACCACTTCCACTGCAGACCCACCTATTTTCAGTGGGGCATGGTTGTGTTTGTTCCTTCTGAAGTCCACAATCATCTCCTTTGTCTTCTTCACATTCATGTGAAGATTGTTCTCTTTGCACCAGCTCTCCAGGTGTTCCACCTCCTGTCTGTAGCTGGACTCATCATTGTTTGTAATGCATCCCACCACCGCTGTATCATCTGCAAACTTAACAATATGACAGCCTGGAAGTGTGGCTGTACAATCATATGTGAGCAGAGTGAACAGAAGGGGGCTCAGCACACATCCCTGAGGAGAGCCAGTGCTAAGGGTTATGGTGGAGGAGGAGAAGTTGTGGATCTTCACGGACTGTGGTCTGTCTGTTAAGAAGTCTAGTACCCAGTTACAAATAGAGGGGCTTAGTCCAAGTGTAGATAGTTTGTCTATCAGAGTTTGGGGGATCATGGTGTTGAAGGCAGATGTGAAGTCCACAAAGAGCAGACGCACGTATGAGTCTTTCTGATCCAGGTGGGTGAGAGCAGTGTGGACCACGGAAGAAATGGCGTCCTCTGTTGATCGGTTCTCACGGTATGCGTATTGATGAGGGTCCTCATTGATGTTGACGGTTGCCTTGATGTGGGACATGACCAGTTTCTCAAAACATTTAGCGACTATCGGGGTGAGGGCCACCGGTCTATAGTCATTCAGACCAGTCACTGTGGAGCTCTTTGGGACTGGGATGATGGTCGCGGTCTTCAGGCAGGTGGGAACTAACTCCAGTGCAAGTGAGGTGGTGAAGATGTCAGCCAGCACCTCACAGAGCTGGTCCGCACATTCCTTCAGAACTTTCCCTGGGATGTTGTCTGGTCCGGTTGCTTTATGAGGATTAATCTTTCTGAGACTGCCTCTCACTTCTGCTGCGGACACCCTGAGATGCTCTTCATCTGGTGATGAGGTGAGTCTGGTGCTAGCAGGTCTGTTTGGATCATCAAAACGTGCATAAAACTTATTGAGGGCATCAGGCAGAGATGGGTCCCTGGGGCATTGTTTGTTTTTGCCTTTGTAATCTGTTATGCATTTAATACCCTTCCACATGCTCCGTGGGTCTTGTGAGGTGAACTGTCCCTCGATCCTCTGTGCATACGTGGCCTTGGCCTTCTTAATGCCATCCTTCAGTTCATTCCTGCTTTTCCTCAGCTCCACTTTATCTCCTGACTTGAATGCAGTGTCTCTGGCTGCTAACAAGGCGTGAACTTCTCTATTTAACCAGGGTTTCCGGTTTGGGTAGGATTTCACATATTTTTTTATGGATACATTCTCAGAGCATGTACTGATGTAACCCAGGACTGAGGAAGCATACAGTTCCATGTCCACTGAACTTCCATCAGTAGCTGCTTCCCTGAAAACAGACCAGTTTGTCCTCTCAAAACAGTCTCTCAACAAGGGGGAACTATCTTGAGGCCAGATTGTTATTTGTCTTTGTTCCGGCTTGGACCGCCTGAGTGGAGGGAGTTCTCTTGGCGCCAGGATCAGAGACTCGTGGTCTGAAGCTCCGAGCGCTGGGCGTGTCTTCGCCGTGTATGCCCCCTTTACATTTGTAAAGACTTGGTCGAGTGTTTTATCTCCTCTCGTAGCTGCGAAGACGTTCTTATTGAAGGCTGGGAGGGACATCTGAAGATCAACGTGATTGACGTCCCCGCAAACAATGAAAAGCCCCTCAGGATATTTACACTGCAGCGAGGTGAGTAAGTCATGAATCTCTCCCTGGGCGTCATTAGCATTAGCATCAGGGGCTATGTAAATAACGCTGATTAGAATTACAGAATAGTCACGTGGCATGTAGTGCGGGCGACACCTAACTGTGATCAACTCCACGGCAGCTGAACAAGCTCTTTTTATCACAATTAGGACAAAAACAAAAGTCTCTTCTGAGGAGATTGTCCTGAGCTCAAACTAAAATGAGATAAACAGTGTCACTGAATCTTCACTGAAGGTTTGAGAAGAGAAATCCTTCATGAATAATATTTTGGAATAACATTTGCTATTCAGCATGAATTTAAACAGTTTGAATTAAACAGTCTATGGAGTCAGTCTCCCCACCATCACAGACATTTACACCTCCAGATGCAGGAAAAGAGCCACCTGCATCATGAAAGACCTCACTCATCCAGCACACTCACTCTTTGCCCCACTCCCCTCAGGACGGAGGTTGAGGAGCATCAAGTGTAGAACCACTAGACTGAGGAACAGCTTCTACCCTGAGGCTGTTAGACTCATGAATAAATTAAAATAAAATAAAAAATAAACACTGCAAAATATCACATCATGCTGATGCTGATCTGTTTTCTTGTTGCTGTGTTATCTGTGTTCATCTGTGACCATCTGCTCATACAAACTCATGTTCGTGCTGCTGTTTATTCCCACTATATTAGGCTTAGTGTATTACTAGTTGATGTTTTTCTTAGTTAATTCTAGATGTTATTACTGTTTTTCTATTGCATTTGTTGTTGGATGTAACTGGGACCCCGTGTACATAATCTCGTTTTCATCACATGTACCACATGCGGTGCAAATGACAATAAAGACTCTCTGACTCTGACTCTGACTCTGATCAAACATTGGATTCAATAATGCTTATACAAGTAACACAAGGTTATTCATTTGATGGCATTTGAACTTACAAAAATTAAAAGAAGTCTCTAGATGACTTAATTTGTAATGTACAGCTGAATAGCCTATATGCCACGGGTAGTGGTGACGTACTTCCGTTAAAATATGACTCACACGCTTCACTTCCGGCTCTCATCTACTACTGTTGTTGTTAGCGGTAGCTTCTAGAACTAGACCATGTAAAAGACACAAAAGGTAAATTATCTGCGAGCTACTGGTACAACAAGAGAGATTTGTTGTGTGCCGTTGTGTCCAGTGAATAGCAGGGACAATAGAGCGCTTAGTTTTTTATATTTTAATGCCACAGTTCGTGGCTAACCGAGTTAGCCTTAAAGCTAACACTCGGTTGTAGCCGGCGTTTTAAACCTCAGAATATTCAAGAGCCAGCATCAAACAGTGGTTAAAAAGGAGCTGTACCTGCATTGTTCCAGTGGAATAGATCCCTTCCACTTCCATGACCGGGGCTTTGGGAGAAGCAGCAGAGAGGACAGCGAGGAGGAGGAGAACACAACAACAGCTGCTGCAGCTCAGTAAGAAACACCGCAGTGAAGAAACACGATTATCACTCGACTCCACACCCTGCACTTGTAGATTTAATGTTGGAGTCATGATGAGTGATTTAATAAAAGTTTGTAACTACATACTTTTAAAATAATATTCAGATTTTAACATATGTTTTCTAATCTGTAAATATGTTTGTAAACTCTTAGTAACTTCAGAGCTGTTACACCTCTGAAATATTCTCTGCTGTTTCCTTTAATATGAAACCAGAACTGTTTCACTCCAATTAAACATTTAATTTCCTGAGATGTAATTAATTTATTTTAAAGCATAACTCTCATAAAGAGTTCTCCGTTTGGTTTTTTACTTGTAGGTAAATATGAACACTTTTTTTTTTTTCCAGGTTTGCATCATCTGACCTCCTGATGTGTTTCTGGCCCATGACTGCTCTGCTCTGCCATTCATGGTCGGTGTTCACCAAGAACTGAGAGGAACTCCCCATCAAGTTCAACTTGTGTTTATTTGTCTTATACAGGTTAACACAGAGTTAACAGTACAATGAAGTGCTCAGGATGAGAAGAGCAGATTTGACTTGCTAAAAATCAAAGAACAAACTACTGTATGTATACTAAAAGCATGCACAGTGAAAAAGTAATTATAATATTCACAAAGTCCTGAAGAGAGACGGATATAACAATGCAGCAGGATGAATTTGAATTAACTACTGCAAGTATTTCAAGCTAGTAATATAAGCTAACATGCACATAAAGTTTTAAATATATATATATATAATATAAATATATACACATACAGTATATATAATAATATATTATTATATATATGTGTATATATTTATATATATATATACTATATATATATATATATATATATATATATATATATATATTATTTAAAACTTTATGTGCATATATATGTATGCACATAATCAACATTACACAGGTTGTGTGACAGGTTATTGCACAAGTACTGTAGTGACATTGAGATTTAATTATTAGTTATTACCAGTTGTTCAGTGTTATTTATTGATTATTTAACCACACCACCCCGTCAACTCATACCCTGCAGCCCGTTGAGTTCTTCCTGTTCTTAAATGACCTTGACCTTGGATCAAAGCAACGGGACCTTGCTGACCCGTACGGTGTCCATCAGTCCACGGTCAGACGGATTTTCACAGCAACTTTTTATTGACAGTACTCGGCTCTACCTGAAGAGCAGATACATAAAAATCTACCTGCAGACTTCAAGGACTACCATGACACTACAGTCACACTACTTACTACTTGTAAGAAAATAAAATGTTCAAAACATTCTGACTTTTGTCTTCATTGATGTATTATCACCCAAAAAAAATGTGTACTGTATTTTGGTTTAAGACAGGCTTAGAGTCGTTTTAGCCATTTTATTAAAAAGAAATTTGATGATAATGTTACATTACTGTACAAAACGTATGAGTCAAGCTAAATGAGGCACAATATTTAAACACTGTTTAAATTATATTATTATTATTACATCTTCTGACTAACTCCCAGCTTCCTCGACTGCTTTTGGAGATTTAAAAACATGTAATCAGTCAGATTACAGTGCCTCAGTGGAAAAACTTGTTTGTTGTTGTTTGGATCCAATCTCAGCTCCTCACTGCTTCCCTCATGTTTGAGCTGTAGCGGTGGTGTCTTCCCACGTCTCACAAACATCTAGGATGGACCAGGGGTTCCCTCATCATCACCAACACCTGCCGTGTCCTGTGCAGTGAAAGAAAACATCTCTTATTAAGGCCTGCTACAAACAGTGATTTAACAGGTTTGACTTCAGCTCAACTTTTGTAAACAAACTTGAATTAAAATAACTTTTGTTTCTAAATCTGCTCTAAATCTCCTGCCTCCTTGTTTGAAACTGAACTGTCAGGTGGCTTTGACTCAAACAGTGGGGCTTCTGGCTCTCTTCCTCATGGACTGTAAACACTCAGCCCTAACTGTGACTTCTCCTGCCTCCTTGTTGAAACTAACATTTGTGTTAATAAGAAAACATTGTACAGACAAACGGTCTGTCGTGGTGAAGAGAGAGCTGAGTCAAAAGGCAAAGCTCTCAATTTACCGATCGATCTACGTTCCCACCCTCATCTATGGTCATGAGCTTTGGGTTATGACCGAAAGAACAAGATCTCGGATACAAGCGGCTGAAATGAGTTTTCTCCGCAGGGTGGCTGGACTCTCCCTTAGAGATAGGGTGAGAAGCTCAGTCATCCGGGAGGGACTCGGAGTAGAGCCGCTGCTTCTCCACATCGAGAGGAGCCAGTTGAGGTGGCTCGGGCATCTGGTTAGGATGCCTCCTGGACGCCTCCCTGGTGAGGTGTTCCGGGCATGTCCCACCGGGAGGAGACCCAGAGGAAGACCCAGGACGCGCTGGAGGGACTATGTTTCTCGGCTGGCCTGGGAACGCCTTGGGATTCCCCCGGAGGAGCTGCTCCAAGTGGCTGGGGAGAGGGAAGTCTGGGCCTCCCTACTTAGGCTGCTACCCCCGCGACCCGACCCCGGATAAGCGGAAGAAGATGGATGGATGGATGGATGGATTGTACAGACAAAACACGTTTACTCAACAGATTAGCGAGGCTAACTATGTTAGCTGTGTTAGCCTACATGAGGCAGTTTGGTGAACTGAAAACAAATACCGACTTACCTTCATATTTATTTATGTAGTTGGACACAAAGCTTAAATCCTTTATCCCTCTTAGATGTGGGCGCTTTAGAGAAGGTCTGAATTATTCTGTAGACATTATTAACAGTGACTGTCGGCAAGTCCTGCAGAGATCTCGTGAAGAACGCCATCGCTAACACCGTGTTGACTGCAAACCGGAAGTGCGTCTTACGGGTGAAGAATGCGGAAGTGCTGGAACGGAAGTCCGTGGCATATAGCCTATTTAATTAAAATAAAATGACCTGCAGCTTAAGTTCTGCAGTATACGAATTTCTTTTTGGCGGCATTTTCTCTCTTTGTTCTCGAATGTGTAGTTGTTGATTTCTCCTGCTCTCTCTCAGTGATTTGGCGGGGGGTGATGGGTTTTATAGAATACACGAATAACAGGATACGCCTCCAGCTACAGTTTGCAGGTAAACAGACTACAGGGCGCATTAGCGCCCATAGTGGCCGAAACTGGTACTGCACCATTTTTTGGCCAAAATGAAAAACGGCGAATCAGAGCTAAAAATGGCTCTAAAAATATGGGAAAAAATCCATAGATAATACGCTTCGGTGTATAATACGCAGGATATTCAAATGAGCAATAAAAGTGCGTATTATACACCGGAGAATACGGTAGTACAGAGAGGATCAAAACAAATCACACCGTGTTAAAGGCAAGAGAATAGAAGTGGGTTTTCAAGCGAGATTGAAAGACTGAGTGAGGGAGACTGCCTGACACTCAGTGGCAACTCATTCCACAGTCTTAGAAATAAAGGTTGAATGAATGAATGAATGAATGCAACAGAGAAAGCCCCATCACCTCTGAGCTTACAACGAGTCTCAGGAACTGACAGAAGCATCTGGTCTGCTGACCTCAGAGAGCGGGGTGGGACATATGGCTGCAGAAGGTCAGTGAGATAAGATGGAGTGGAACTGTTAAGAGATTTAAAAACATACATGAGCATTTTAAACTGGATCCAAAGGTGAATGGGTAGCCAGTGCACGGAGGCCAAAACTGGTGTAATGTGCTCTCTATGGTCTGTACCAGTTAAAAATCGGGCTGCAGCATTTTGGACCAGCTGTAGACGTGCAATGGAGGACTGACTGATTCCAAACAGAAGTGCATTGAAGTAATCGAACAGAGCAAATAATCTTATCTCTAAATACAACTATCGTAAACTGATTTTCAAGAGTGAGTAGGTTTGATACATAGAGTAGGGAATTTTTGTTTAATTGTTAATGCAAAAAGCATAGATTGTTGTGTGAGTAAACATAAGACAAAAATGTTTGCTAACTTTGCAATGTGTCCTTTTGTTGCCAGGCGTAACAAAGACATCAGGAAAATGGCAGAAAATGTGAACAGACCTTTCAACATGTTGATGGTAGCCACAAAGCAAGATCAAGGCCAACAAGAAAATGCACTCACTGCCTCTGAGGACAGAAAATTAGGCTGGTTGCAAAACATCAAAATGACATTAGAATAAACTTTGGAAAAAGAAGGACAGCTATTTTAATTTGGAAAAGTAAGATGTTTCTTTACAGGGAGAATGAAAATTGTTATTTCAAGGTCTGTTGTTGGCACAAAAACACATGACATTAATCTTTCTTCAGGTAAGCATTTCCACCATTGTATTTATTACCAGAGTTTTTGTTATCACTCCCTTATTTCTGAAATATTTTTCCAAAAGTTTAATAGAAAAGTGAACACTAATAATTACGAGTAAAACAGCTAGGAAGAGAGTTGTTCAGATGACGTCAAGAATTTGGAGCAAAAACGCAAGAAGTAACGCGAGAACGAACGCAGAGCTGTGCTTGTGAACGTGCGCGCACAGAACGCGTGCGTAGAGCGGCGTACAGGCTGTACGCAGAGCTATATCTCGGCCTTAAGTGTGCAAGACGGTGAATAAAACATATACACTATAAAGCACTCTGCAGAAACTTTTCTGGACTCAATGTAATATTAAAGCAACACAGATATGTCAGCACTTAACATTTTACTGCTGCAAGCCAAGGCATGAAAGACCAACACTAAAGACGAAATGGCTACATTAAGAGAATTTGGTGAAATGCGAGTGTTAGTGACAGGCTATATGGCAGAGGTTTAAAGAGGTCAACAGACAGTGATAAAAATACACCGTGTTAGAGAAGCTAAAAACTTGACATGAGTTGATAAATGAAAGGATGTCAATAATAGCACGGAGCATTACCCAAACTTTACATGAGAATATTTTCACAACCCACGTTATGTTAAGTGACGTTACTACATTTAAAGTTGGCCTGATATCACTCCTTAGTCATACTGCATACTGAACTGACTTCCAGTTTGATCACAAGCATTCAGTGCTTCATGCCCTGAGGTTCAGTGGATCTCATACAACAGAACAAAGCAACGCAGCTGTGAGGGTGTTAAACGCATGAGATAAAGAGTTTGCATGCCAAACTCTTTTTGTGTGATAATGCAAGGAATATGAATAAACAAAAAGGAGATAGTTGTTTTCAGCACTGTGCACAATTTAAATGGTTGTGCACAAAAACTCAATCTTTCCTGTGGCAATCACAAACTTTGTGGCTAACACAGTGGCATTGATCCTAATCATTTTAATATCCTTGCAATATGCCATTTGTGTTTATGCAAGGCAAGAATTACTGTAGCTTCAGTTCAGGCTATCCACCTTGAACAACTAGGATTTGAGAGATTATTATTTTGCAATCCTAAATTCAGTTTTAAGTTTTACAGTTTATTTCATTGTTTTTGTTTACCGTAAATAATAGAAGATGTGGCATAGGTTATCAGAATTAATGCTTTAATTGATTTATAATGCCAGTCATGTATAGTGATGAGCACAGATATTTTTCCTGCAATAACAATTTGTATACATGCAAAAATCAACTGAATTATTCTTTAAATTTCATCAAATTATGCACAATGCTTACAAAATCATAGCCAAGAATGCTGCCATGTAATAAAAAATTTACATGTCGAGTCAGAGCATGTTTGTTGATGAGCCTTCGCTCACAAGTAGCATTGAAAGTGTCTGTCAAACCTTCCTATACACAGAGAAACAACATAATGGAAAGATAATAGAACCACTGTCCTGCAATATGTGAGTTAATTGTATAAAAAGGTTCAACCTAATTAAGAAAAACTGACACAAAGAAACAGCAGTGATTATGTCATCATAAAGCAGAAGCTCTTTGATTACACTTTTTGAATGGTGCGTAATATTTTTTTTTTTTCATTTTCAATTAATGTAGCTTAAAAACTACTGTGCATTCTCTGTTTTCAGTTGCGGCTGGCTAAACAAAAACACCAAAGTGTGTCCAGCAGTATTTCTGTACAATATTTATAACATCTTGTGTCAGTGTGTTCAAATTATACACGCACAATGACACAAATGATCACAATTAAAGAGAAAGTCTGAGTATCACATTTCAAAAGGAGACACAAGACAGTCAAAGGGCAGAAAAAGGGCAAGCAGGAGGCAGACGGAGAGCAGAGCAGACACTGTTCTCCACCAAATAATGATCAAACAGGAAGAGCTTGTTACAAGTGGGATCCAAACCTCATCACTTAGACAAGGCTCACGCTGAAACTCTGATGTTGAGCAAGAAAACAATTTTCCACAGTATTAACAGACGTAGCCAGGGGGACCAACAAAAACCCATTTTCTATATCATCTCAAGACAAGACAGAACAACAAAATACCTATACAGAAAAAAGGCCATGAGGGCCTCTCAAATAAATTATTGATCACTTTATTTTATGTTTTATTTCAAACAATTAATTGTTTTTTTGAAAGTTTATACAAGCTATGCTGCTCTAATCAACTTGGAATATAAAATGTATGCTATTCTTATCATGTAGTCTAAAACATGGTAAGAGCACCCATTTGGACTTGTTGGACTCCTGGCAAGAACCAATGCAGACATGTTCCTATTTTTAGTTTTATACATTTGCCTTATAATCTAGCTGTTTTGCTACTTTTTGACATTTTTTTTTACTTGTTAAAAAAAATCTGTACTGCATGTCTCTCTTATGATTGTCTTTTGTTGTCACTGTTGTCATCATTATTTGTTGAAAATAGGTTTCTCTTGTAAATGAGTCCTCAAGGCTCAATGGGACTAACCTGCCTAAATAAAGGTTGAAAGAATTTGTTTGAGTTCAAAATTCCGAAAACATCATGTACTTTTGTTTTTTTTCTTAAAAGAAACCATGACGAATGAGATTTATGGGCTTTAGTAATAGGGATCCATAAGTGTTAATTTACACGACGTCTATAAAAACACAAAACAATTTATTATAAAATAAATAAACATTTTAAACTATGTCAGCCATCACTGTAAACGTAATGGATTCTGGGTCAGTGACCCAATGTAGTTGAGCTCAATAGTTATTGTTTCTATAGTGTTAAATCTTTCGTAGAAAAAAAGAATGTTGATAAAATGCCACACTCCAGCAAAAAGGCCTCCAGGGAAGTAAACTAAGTTTTCACAGCTTTCCTACTGAAAAGAAAAGAAATAAAGACCCAGAGAAGGGTTATTGCCCTTACAGTTTCCCTGTAATGCATTTGATATGTCTTGTCACCTGTAAGACTTTGGGAGTGTTAGGTACTATGGGAAAAGATTACAACTAAAGTCTAGTGCTATTATTTTCTCCCACACAACTCTAAATGCCTTTCACAGTGAGTAAATTCTGCATTCCTCATCATCAGCAGTAAAAGGATAGCTTCCAATGACCAAAGCTAGCATGAGTACAATAATATTTCCACTAATGGAGTCCTGCTTATTCACATCAGAGTTAATAACTCCTTCACCTTGAGATTTTATGACTGCGGCTATATTTATCAGCAGGCACACCTCCAGAGGAGGATGGACTGAATCTCACTAATATCTTCACAGAACCATCATGATTCCGAATATTTGGATAATTTAACAAATTTCTTTGCATTTTAAATCAGTAAAATTATTCAAATTTAACGCATCACAATTGGAAACCTTTGAAGCTGAGCTAAGATGAGCCACTGCAATGACCAACATTGAACAGTCCTTTTCAAAGCACCTGCACCATCGTTTTTCTGATATTTCTCAACCTTGAAAAAAAATGAGGATGGACAGAGGAGTTCAAAACAATGTCTCTTTCTCAGTCAGCACTGAAAGGCAAAAGACATTATCAACTCTGCCCTTCCTTCACTGCCCCACCTATTCGACCTTCTTCTTTTCTGTTTATATTCCTTCAAGGCTGCTTTCCCAACTTATTCTGATTTAAAAATAAAAACACTAGGCAAAAGTTATATTTACCTGACTGTAGGGGTCAGGGCACAAGGTATTCCAGTGGAAATCATAACCCAAAATGTAACAAAACCAACGCTTTTTTAAAATTACATCTAAACAACCAATTCTGAAAGTAAAAAACAAATAAATCCATACAGCAAGTGAAAGTGCGAACTGTGATGGTGTCAATTTTTAAGAACAAGGGTGATGTACAACCTGTGATGGACTTTTGTCCTGTACAGGGTGCCCCCCACCTCTATCACAGTGACTGTTAGACATGGACACCAGTGACACCCATAACCCGAAAAGGAAGAAGTGGGTAAAAGATAGCAAATGGATGGATGGAAGGGTGATGTACAGAGTTGTAGCAACTTCAGGGGAATTAAATTGATGAGCCACACGATAAAGATCTGGGGGAGAGTTGTAGAAGCTAGACTTAGAAGAGAGGTGACTATCTGTGAGCAAAAGTATGTTTTCGTGCCAAGAAAGAGCACCATATATGTCATATTTGCTTTGAGGATGCTGATGGAGAAGTACAGAGAGGATCAGAAATAATTTTATTGTGTCTTTGTGGATTTATAAAAAGCATATGACAGAGTGCCGAGGGAGGAGGTGTGGTATTGCATGAGGGAATCTGGAGTGGCAGAGAAGTATTTTAGACTGGTACAGGACATGTATGAGGACAGCCGGACCGTGGTGAGATGTGCTGTAGGAGTGACAGATAGCTAAGGAGGAGGTAGGATTGCATCAAGGATCGGCTCTGGGCCCCCTCTTGTTTGCTCTGATGATGGTCAAATAGATGAGATCAGGCAAGAATCCCTATGGACTAAGATGTTTGCAGATTACATTGTGATCTGTGGTGAGAGCAGGGAACAGGTGGAAGAGAACTTAGAGAGGTGGAGGTATTCACTTGAAAGAAGCGGAATGAAAGTCAGCCGTGGTAAGACAGAGTACGTGTGTGAATGAGAGGGAGGCCGGTGGGACAGCAAGGGTACAAGAAGCAGAGGTGTTACCCCTACCGTTATACAAGCAGGGCGCCCCTGTCAACATAACTGAGCACCCTGCCTACCGAATTCCCAACACCACCCCCACTCCAACCCCCACCCCTGCCCTGTCAATAACTGCAGGCACTGATGCTAGTGACACGCAATACAGACACACTACTTAAAAAGCTATGACTATGGATGTAGCACTTATACAAACCCACTCTGACCCCCTGCTCAAAAACTGTCAGTAAAAACAGTGCGCAACAAAGACATAAAACTCCCCATCCCCAGTAGTCAAAAATCACGGAAGATATGAGTGTCCTGCCAACGTAAGTAAACTGTGGGAAACACTGGTTACAAAGGTGCAGGATTTTATACTTGGGGTTAGTATTGTCCATAAAATGGCAATGGGGAGTGTGGTAAAGATTTTAAACCAGATGATTTTAAACCATGATTTTAAACCATTTTACCAGATCAGGGGCGGCCGTGGCACAGTGGTAATGGCAGTCGACCCCCAATCGGAAGGTCGGAGGTTCGAGTCCTGCATCCGCCCACCATGTGTCGTTGTGTCCCTGGGCAAGGCACTTAACCCCGAGTTGCTCCCGGTAGGTCTGGATAGCGCCCTACAAGGCAGGCTACCACTAACGGTGTATGAATGTGTGCATGAATGGGTAGATGGCTCGTATTGTAAAGCGCTTTGGGGCTCCTCAGAGGGGGCTGGAAGGCGCTATATAAATAAGCTCCATTTACCATTTAAAGAGATGAAAAAGAGAGTCCAGGCAGGAGTGGATGGAGAAAAGTTTAAGGAGTGATTTGTGACAAAAGGGTGTCAGCAAAGGTCAAAGAACAAGATTACAAGACAGTGGTGGTGAGACCATCTATGTACTGGAGACAGTGGCATTGACAAAAAGACAGGAGAAAGAACTGGAAGTGGCAGAAATGAAGATGCTGAGGTTCTCCTTAGGAGTGACAAGGATGGATAAGATCAGGAATGAGATCATCAGAGGTACAGCACAGGTTGAACTACTGGGAGATAAAGTTAGGGAGGCCAGACTGAGATGGTTTGGACATGTCCAGAGGAAGGACAGTGGGTATATTGGTAGAAGGATGTTAACAATGCAGTTTCCAGGAAAAAGACAGTGGAAGCCCAAAAAGAAGCTGAATGGACGAGGTTAAAGAGGACATGGAGGTAGCTGGAGTGAGGACAGAGGATGCAAAGAACAGTGTGAGACAGATGATGACTCACTGTGGAAACCTCTGAAGATGGAAAAGCTAAAATAATTAGATATAATAAGAATACAAGCATAGAAGACATTAGTAATTTCAACGTAGCTTCATTTTATATATTTATATATAAAGTCTTGAATTCAGAGCCACAAAACTCCATTAACCGACAGATGTGGCGGTGGTTATTGGAACCTGAACCGTTTCACTGAAGGCAGTCTTGGGAGAGAGCTCACTTCGTAATTTAAGAGTGGGCTGGGATCCAGTGAGTGCTGTTCAGCAGCAGTAGACACGTGCTGTCTTTGCATTCATGGCCAACAAGGAGGTTGGGGAAATCATTTTCTCCCACTCACTCACAGCAATGCTGAGCTCCAGCTCAGGATATCATTTGTTAGTGCCAAAGGGAACTGAATTTAGCTATAAAAGTAATAAAATAAAAATAAAAATGGTCAAAACTAGACAGGGTTTAATATAATCAAGGCACACACAAATGTTTATGTGGTTAAATTTGTGTGAAAATCTTGGGTATAAGTTGGTTTCCTTCCCCAAATAATCCAAATTCAAAAAGTCCAAAGCATGTGTTGATACATATGTTAATTATGTGTAACAATGACATATAGCCTACTAATAATATTAATAAAAGTAGATGACAGAGCACTAAACATGACAATATGGAGTACCAATATTGCATTGTTTTTGTAGTGTTAATAATTATCTGAATTCTCCATTAAGACTTCAAATAAATATGAATAATTTTATTGTTTTTTCTTTTGCCATATAATCTTTTTAGATATTATTATTTTTTAAACAAGCTATTTTACCAGCATAAAACTCTTAGTTGAAAACATGTCAATGTCTTAAATGGTTTCAGAAAACCAAATCAGACACCAACCCCAAGTGGGTGCTGTGTTTCATCGCCTTGCAGATGTGAGAACCTGTGATGATTAAACCACTAATAATGTAGTATATAAAAAAGTTTTCAAAATTAATTGTCAAGTGGTGAAAACACAGAGGGCAGCTGTCTCACTTTTAAAAGTTTGTCTCCATCTATTACAGCATATGAACGGGGAGAACACTTTCAACATTCTACATAAACCATAAAAAGACTGGAAAATAACAACATAGGAAATTTGTCCCCAAGAGTATAGTTTATGATGCAGGACTCAACAGTTTAAATGAATGTAATTTTGGTTACCACTTATACTAGTAACAATGATACATTATGTTGCAGTATTTGATCATGTGAAGGAAACCAAACTCAGCTGTTGTTCTGCGTGAAAGCAGAGATTGTTCTGTTCTTCAATGTAATGCAGTTCTACCACTAGATGGTTACAGCATGGACTTCAAATCCAGTGTTCAAATTCACTTGAAAAATTAAACAGACTTTAAAATAAAGATATTTTCTAGGCTATAAATAAAATGCCAAAATGGACTGTACTTATATAGCACCTTTCTATCTGATCAAGATACTCAAAGCGCTTTACTATGATCTTTGCCCTCATTTACCCATTTATACAGCACTCTACGTCTCTAAACGAATCAGTCCTTTTGAATCACATTCATACACCAATAGGACATACATCAGAGGCAATGAGGGGGTTCAGCGTCTTGCCCAGGGACACTTTGGCATGTGACTACTGGTGGAATCAAACCCCTTACTCTCGCATTGGAGGACGACTGCTCTAACCACTCAGCTACAGCCACCCCACCAGAAAAAATGTTGTCTTAGCTAGGATGACAACATTTTATTTTGTATTTAACTTGGGAAAAAAAACCTAGTGAGGCAGCCCCCACCCCCCACCAATAAATAAATAAATAAACCAAGCAATCATCCAATCAATGAATCAAATCAACCAACTAACCAACCAGTCTTCAGCTGCTTAATTAGACCAGCCTTTCCTCACCTCCACTGCTGCACACCTTAATAAAACAATTAGAAGCATCTACATGATTTAAGGTAGAAGGGGTAATGAGCTCTGCCACCTACTTTTAAAAGCAAATATATCAACGCTTTGGGGTAAGAAAGGATAGTGGTTGTAAAGTGTATCCCAAACTTAAAAATCATTGAAACAGTTTCAAATACTGTTCCTGTGAGGTTCAACTGTGATTTATGATCCATCAAGCACACAATCCCTCAGGTTTTGGACAGTGTAGATCCCCTGGTGTGTGATTACCAAGTAAACTGAATCCACCAAACATGTTCTCTCTGTTAATAAAGACTAAATCAGCTTCTGGACTTTTTTTCTAGGCCTGTAAAACTGCAGATGGCATTCATAAGTGGCTGTGAGATTAAACAATTGGTTATTCTAGAGCATATTAATCACAAAACTGAACGCACTTACTACACAAATTAGCACGTTTAAAACTGGGGAAATAACTTATTGTTTGCTTGCTACTAAGTCAGCATAACAGCATGAGGTAAGAACATGTAATTATTATTATAATAAGGTTTTGTTCACTTCAAGAGTTTTGTCTTTATTATTGTGTATAAATGTTCAAAATCCCTATAAATACTGACTGACTGTGTGTGTGTGTGTGTGTGTGCGTGCGTGCGTGCGTGCGTGCGTGCGTGCGTGTGTGTGTTGTACTCAATGAGGTCAATTCCAAATGTTTGTGTAAATAAAGTTAACACTCATCAGTACACCATCAGTGTGTCTCTATGCATCAAAACTGGAAAAAAAAATCAATAATGTAATAACATTTTTAAGTAAAATACAAATGATAAAGTTCAACAAAAATAAAGGACCAAATTAAAATTTAATTCAAATATTTTAGTAATTTATTTTAAACATTGTACTGTACATGATTACTAATGTGTGTATAGTAATCCCTCGCTACTTCGCGGTGTGACTTTCACAGACTCGCTTGTTCGTTGTTTTTCAAAGTAAGATTGGACATGACATACAATTGGCTGATTGATAGATGAGCTGCAAGATCGTCATGGATGTTTTTATTTAAAATAAATGATTTAGCACCTGCTGCACCTCCGTGCAGCCCACATGTGCAGGAAGAAGCTCCCTCGTGCAGCAAGTCATGATCTCTGCTCTGCAGCGGAGGAGTGGGTGTGGCCGAGAGCATTGGCAGAGAGAGCCATGCACATGTTGTGCTCTTTTAGAGCATTTAGAGTTTATATTGCAAGAGTGTGGGAAGGGTTTAAAATGCCTTTTAAAACAAAATAAATTACTACTTACTAATTGTACTACCACTTTGCAGTTTTTCACTTATCATGGGGCACTAAGAACGGAACCCCCCGCGATAAATGAGGGACTACTGTATAGTAAAAAAAATAAAAAATCTTATCTTTAAAAAACAGAGATAGAACTATAATTGCAATACAGTACTGTTAAATGTGGGATTTTTGTCAAAGTTTATCATTCCATCAGAATCTGAATCCAGCCCGTCATGCCTATTTTGAAGGCTGCTCATTGTCTGGCCGTATTGACTAATGGATTTCCCAACTCTGCGTCAGCCAAAGCTATTAAGTGGTCTGCAGAAACAGAATGACTTTACTGTTCCCACAGTCTAACATCAGGCTCAGCAGTTCCTTCTCCTCTGTCTGAGGGCACTGTGACAAAGTTACATTTTTGCCAAACAAGCATAAACATCCATGCCAACACACGATAATTAGCAAGAACCAAAACATTGGAATGTCCTTAATGCCTCTGTTTTCTCTTCTTGCTCCAAGCAGAAAAAATGTAGTCATATGAGATAATCCATGCTAAATGAATTTTCTTCAGGGTATTCAATAATATTGCTAGATTTTTTTTTTTTTTTTTTGGCATGCTTAGTTTAAAAGCATTATACACTAGGCAAAGCTCTGGTGTTACTGTGCACAGAAGCTAATTAAGACTAACAACTGAGGTTTAAGACAATCTGTTTACTCACGCTATTAGCCAAAAGCACACATTTAGTATCACTACTTGAGCTAACAAGCCATAAAAAACATGATCAGTAAAGCACCAGGATTTAGTATGACAATGTATTAAAATGAACAAGAAAACCATGTAGAACATGTTCTTTGTTTCTACGTGATTCTGGATCATATCTTGGTGTTAAAGGATAAATTCACTTTTTTATATTCACGGTGACAGACGTGGTTGTCCAGACATGTTGTGAAAGTGTGATTCTATGTTCCCTGCCAACAAAGATGATTTCCCAGTCCAGAATTTTGGTTGCACTTATAACACTGCATGGACTACAACAAAAAAAAGGAACAAATAATTATTCTGGTGGATAAAATGACTCACCAAAAGCACAGGCAAAATAAGCTCTATTTAATATGGAAAAATAAAAACTAAAAGGATCCCTCCCTACACATTATAAATTGTGCTTTTAGGACCAAACCATAATTTAGGTCAGTAAATCTTTGAAAATGTAGCCTAATGCACATGACAGTCTAAATTTAGCTACAACTGACACTTTTTCCACCAAGTTTCTTACCAAACTTTATTTTGGCATAAGAAATTAATTCAGCTTTACCCCTTGCAAATAACACTCAAAATAAAACAGGCCAACTCAGAATTTAAATCTGAAACGTCTCGTGTTATTAGTCATATATCTTGCGTCGCCCCTCAGTTGAGCACAGTCTAGGTGTGCTGCTTTTTAGTCCGGGGGCTTTATCTGAGTGTGAAGCACAAAGTTATGTGCTGCCATTTCTATTGGCATTGCATTGAAGGCGAGGCCTGCCAGCCCAGATAAACCTCTCTCTGTTCTCTCAGCGGGCTAGCAGGCTTCGGGTTTGCTGCAGGTGTCAGAGAAAATGTTCCCATAGCCATTAAACTTTAGCGCTCCTGGTGACATCTTGACATCTCTGATGGGAAATAAGTGAAGGTTGGGGAAAAGTGATATTGTTGGGTAGACAGACCTACAGCAATGACAGAATATGTAGGGAAACAAACTAATATGGTAAACTTGTAAAAACAAAAAAGTAAGCAATGATTATAAATAATTTTGTATTTTTATATAATTCTATACAATTTTATTTCAAATGTGATCTACAGTTGCTGTCTGTCATGTTTTTATTATTATCCTCATAATGTACATAACACTAGACGCTACTGAAATTAAACCCCAATACATGTACCTCATTATGTAATCCAGTTTGATATGAAATGATTCACAATCCTGTAAGAGATTTATAGTCTCAATGTAAAGAAAGAATGTTGTTGCAAGGTATAAGTGCTATGTGTTGTCTTAATGTTTAAAATTTCAAGTTTGCATCCATTCACAAACTTTTTAAATTAAACAAAGGTCGCAGAAAACTGGTAAACATGTAAATACACCTCGTGAGCTAAATCTTCAGTCTAAGAATTACACAAGTAACCAGAAAACACTTTTTTCATAATAAATGTTGAAAATATTTTAAAGAAAATATGCTTACAAGCTTTTTTGTGGTGGAAATTAATACAAGCAATAATCTGGTTAATTGGTTTTTAATTAAAACTGTAAACAGTCTCAAGGAAGCATTTAAGACTAAAACACAACATCATGACCTTGACAAAGTGAGCAATGTTCAACTTTATGAAAATTTAGGTTTCAGATGTGTGAATGTTAGATCCAAGAAACAACTACCGTATTTGCATTAGTTTGATTCTTTTTGGGGGGAGTGGAAAAATAATTAACAACAAACCTGTTAGTTTTCATTAAAAAGGATGCTGAACAAATTTTCAAGCCTACTGAATTACACAGATTCTCAAATGATTTACCAAGTTGTCAAGACATGAAATGGAAAAGTGGCAGAGTTTTATTCAGGAAATCTCTTGCACTAGAAAACAACAAGAAAAAAATTGCTGTTCAATTTGATCAAATCTTATCAATA
>JBBPBX010010362.1:27747-51489 GCA_038048925.1 Garcialebias charrua
TATATATATATATATATACATATATATATATATATATACATATATATATATATAATATATATATATATATATATATATATATATATATATATATATATATATATATATATATATATATATATATATATTAGGGGTGTAACGGTACGCTAAAATCACATTTCGGTTCGGTTCAATTACAAGGAGGGCTCGGTTCGGTTTATTTTCGGTTTATTTTCGGTACAAAAAAAAAAGACAAAATAAAGACTTACAAAATGTTTATTTTGAAAATGTGCCAAAAATATGTTTGTATTGTATTCTAGTAATAAATAAAAGTGACCCATTTGGATGTATGATATTTTAAATAAACAGCACTCTACAATAAATAAACTATATTAACAATAATAAAAATCTTAATAAATACAATAACAGTCAGAACCAGAACAATAAGCAGCAACAGACTGTTGTAGTGGACCTACCCAGAGTCAAATTAAGGTTTTTGAACTGTCCAGAGATGATCTTTACTGACCTCTCAGTAGTCCCCTCTACATGCTGATCAATCAACAAAACTAATCGTTGTGGATTTACTGCTGTGGAATTACCGCTGTGGATTATAAGACTTTGCTTTCCAAGGGATCACAGGCTTTGTTTTCCAGGAGTTAACAGACTTTGTTTTCCAAAGGAGTAAAAGCTTTTCGCAATGGGATTACCTCTGAACAGTATGAAATTTCCAAAAACTTTATGGGATTATAATTTTTGATTTTTCTTTTCCACTTGCTGGATTACTTCAAGATCAAAGACAGTTCAAGGTTTCCTTTCGTGTTGGACCCCATCCCCAAGGACTGGCGATGGCTTCCAAAAGGGGGGAGATGTAGTGGACCTACCCAGAGTCAAATTAAGGTTTTTGAACTGTCCAGAGATGATCTTTACTGACCTCTCAGTAAAGCAAGACATTTATCACAAAATCATTCCATTAGTTGTAATCAGAATATAGTCACCAAAAGAGACTATTTCTACCTTTGATTTTATTCTAATGTAATCAAAAGAATAACTTTTGTCATTTTCATGATATATGTTATATGCTGTTATTCTTTAAATGTGAAACATCAATGTGTCATTTCTGCAAGTGAAAAGGTGTCAAAGTTCAGCTAAAATGTCAAACTGACTTACACTGAAATTGTTTTTGTCGAGTTTCAGCTAAAACTCTCATCTAGCGTCTGAAAGTCTCTCACTCAGATACTTTTCCTAAACAATTTCCTTCTCTGTGCTGAATTTCACCTTGAATAGTGATAACAAGTGGACCAATGAAAAAGAGACAAGTTTCTCTCCTCTCTAAGTCTCTTTTTAAGTTCTAACTGTGCGGAAACGCTTCAGTCTTTGAATGGACAGAGAGTTTGAATGGACAGAGACCTGAAAGCTCTCTGCCTTGCAGCTGGTCAAGCTTGGTCAAGAGCCAAAGACTAACTTGTCAGCTAGAACTGATGGACGCCTCCATCCAGTTCCCCGAGCAAAAGCTCCAAAGTTCCTAATGAACTTTCTTTGAGAAACATCTCGTCTTGAAGTCGGCCAGAAGCTGCCACATGTTTCTGACGGCTGACGCGGATCCGAGGAGACGTTGGAAGTAAACGACCAGTTCAGACGTACGAGGGCCGGAAGGACTCTGTGCACCTGGGAGGCTGGTGATATCTTTATCAGACGCATCGTCAAAAGGTAAAGAGCTGTTTACAAACGTACCTGGGATTTAGCCGAAGTCGGATGGAAAGTGTCATCTCTGGTTACACTCGAGATAAATAACTTAATCTCTCCAACCTCTTATTCCTCCTTTTCCCTTTCCCTCTCAATCTTAAGCTGGAAACTATTTTAAGCTGAAGAGCCCCTCAGACTAAATATGTGTAACATCTAGTATTTATGTCTGTTGTGTTAAATCAAGTGTGTGATGTGTGTTAAATCGCAAGAAGGTGAAACCCTGCCAATCAAGTGTAATGATGTTGATTTAGTGATTTATTTTAAATAAATGGTAGTGTCTTCTGGCATACCAACTAAAGTCAACGTTTACTGTCACTTAATGGCTCTGTTTATTTATCCATCATAAAGATCACAGAGATATTGGGTAAACTGAAAAAGAACAGAATCCGTGAATTTACTATTCAATCTGAATAAGTGAATTAATTAAGGTAAAAAGGAGGTCAGTATTAAACTGATCCTCATCATTAACCCCTTACACTGTTTACAATCTAACTAATCAAGTTTTTGTCCAGTAGCAGCAGTGTGGCTGTATTTGTCCTCATTACTCACAACCAGAGTTCAGTTCAGTCATCACACACTTCTTAGCTGCAGCAGGTGATCTCTGGTGGATTTCCCTGAAGTGGAAGAGACATGCTACCTCTGTAACTGGAAATACTGGAAATAAAAAAACAGAGGTAAAAAAAATAAGTTAATAAGATTATGATTTTAAATAATAATAAATTATAAATAATAATTATAATAAAAGAACAATACCTTATTGGAATCCCTGGCAAAAATCTTCAGAAGCTTCAATATATTCAAAACAGTGCAGCAAGGATTTTATTGAGAGCTCGTAAATTTGAACATATTACACCCATTCTCCATAACCTCCATTGGCTTCCTGTCACCTACAGAATTCAATACAAAACTGCTCTCATTACACATCAATGCTTACACGGAACTTCACCTGACTATCTAAAGGACATTCTTGCACCATATTCATCCACCCGGTCTCTACGATCACAGAACAGTAATCTACTTCACATTCCACGAACCAAATTAAGGACCATGGGAGACCGGGCATTCTGTGTGGCTGCCCCCCGCCTATGGAACTCCCTCCCTGACTACCTGAGAGCTCCACAGTCACTGGTTGACTTTAAAAGCGGTTTAAAGACTTTTCTTTTTAAGCAAGCCTATTCTGCCTCCACATGATTTTATCTTTGATCTTGGTTGATAGTATTATTGATTTTACTTGATTTTATCACTTGTTTTAATTATTTATTTATTTTTTAAGCAGGCCTATTCTGCCTCCACATGATTCTGTCTTTAATCTTAGTTGATATCATTATTGATTTTATTTGATTTTATCACTTGTTTTATTGTTGTAGCACTTTGAGATTTTTATTAATGAAAAGTGCGGTATAAATTGAATTTATTATTACCTCTTGAACGGTTGAATCTCCCACTCATCATCAGGGCAGGGCTTAAATCAGCTCCAGGACTTGTTCACAATCAGTTTGAGTTTTTTCATAAAGAGCTGAACTTTTTGACTGAAGTGTTGACGTGATGGATGTCTCATAGCAAGGATCAACTGCGCATAAAAAACATTCAGACTAGATTCAGATCTTTAAAAACTCATACAGTTTGTGTTATTGCTCTGGACCGCTCTGATTACCTGATAAAAGTTGTTTAAATGCAGCTGCTTTTAGCGGTGTTTCTGCAACAGCTGATGTTTCTGTTCACATTCCGATGACGTAGTTTCCAGCGCGCGCAGAGAGCTGCGTCACTCACGCAGCTGCTGCAGAGTCTTCATGAATGTCCACACAAGCTGCGTGTGCGCTCGTCTTTTAACAAGAAAGCCATAACGTTCACAAACAGGAGACCAGAGCGAGCAGCTAATGGCTAATAATGCTGCGCGTGCGTCGCGATAATAGCTCCGTGCTGAAACGCGCCCAGGAAATTTTGTTCCGCGGCGCATATATTAACGTTCAATGAGTGAAAAAAATAACCGAAACGGTACGCAGGTGGACCGAACCGAACGTGCTGTACCGAAACGGTTCGGTAAACCCATTACAACCGTTACATGCCTAATATATATATATATATATATATATATATATATATATATATATATATATATATATATATATATATATATATATATATATATATATATATATATATATATATATATATATATATATATATATATATATATATATATATATATATATATATATATATATTTATATATATATATATATATATATATATATATATATATATATATATATATATATATATATATATATATATATATATATATATATATATATATATATATATATATATATATATATATATATATATATATATATATATATATATATATATATATATATATATATATATATATATATATATATATATATATATATATATATATATATATATATATATATATATATATATATATATATATATATATATATATATATATATATATATATATATATATATATATGTATATATATATATATATATATATATATATATATATATATATATATATATATATATATATATATATATATATATATATATATATATATATATATATATATATATTTATATATATATATATATACACAATATGTATATATAATATATATATATTAGGGCTGGGCGATATGGACAAAAATTCATATCTCGATATTGTTGTGATATATCGCGATATACGATATATATCTCGATATAATTTTCTTTCCATAAAAGAATAACAAAAATATATTTCTGAGTCAAAGCTTTGTCCCAGTTGTCACACAGCAACATTTATTAACAAACAGCTGTAACTCTACAAAATAAATGTCTAAAAAATGAACTATTTACATACATTACTTTATTTTTTAGACATTTATTTACACCTATTAAATAATAATCCTCTTCAGCTGAGGGCAGCTGTGGCTGAGAGGCTAGAGCAGTCTCCTCCAATGGGAGAGCTGGGAGTTCAATTCCACCAGCAGTCACATGCTGAAGTGTTCCTGGGCAGTGGGCAACACTGAACCCCTCATTGCCTCTGATGTGTGTCCCATCAGTGTATGAATGTGATAAAGTACTGATTATTCTTTGTACAGTTCTAGTAGAGTGCTGTATGAATGGGTAAATGAGGACACAGATTGTGTTTTAAAGAGCTTTGAGTGTCTTGATAAGATAGAAAGGTGCTTTCACTTTAGTCAGTGTGTTTGTGAACTGCAGTAATGTGAGCCTCCACTCAGAAATGTGAACCGAGAGGCGGAGACATTATTAAATCAGCAGTTTATCATATCGCTAAAGACACGGTCAGTCTCAGCTGTGGAAGAAGACGGCTAAAGCGTTAGCCATCTTGTTAGCCGCTAAGGACCGTATCTTTAGCGATATGATAAACTGCTGATTTATTATTGTCTCCACCTCTCTCTGCTCCTCTCATAAAGCTCTGTGGGTGCACGCACGGCTAAATGAGCTCAGACTCGTGGTTTGTTTTAAGGAAGCAGCAGGCTGTTAAAACACTTGGTTCTGCCGTTTCACGGTTCATGCTCCACTCCGCTGTTTAAATGGTGAAAAAGATTCGTAGTTCTGACCTTTCGTCGGGATTATTTTCAGCATTGTCTACAAAAATATTTTTTCTGCCCTCATCTGACAATTTAAATCCAAACTAACTCAGAAAGAACATTGTTATTTCCCCTCAGCAGCTAGCGGCGCTCTTCATATCTGCCATGTGTACTTGTTGTGCTGAAAGTCTCCGCCCTCCTGCAGGCAGGAAGGAAGAGGCCGCTGAGGGGCTGGGTTTGTGTTCAGTGAAGGAGAGGGAGGGAGGCAAGTGGGAGAAAGAAGACAGCAGGAGGATTTTCAAGTATAAAACTTATATTGTTTATATCGAGATAGTCTCTCAACTTATATAGCGAAAAAATTATCTCGATATTTTTAAAATATCGATATATCGCCCAGCCCCAGGCCAGCCGAGAAACATAGTCCCTCCAGCGTGTCCTGGGTCTTCCTCTGGGTCTCCTCCCGGTGGGACATGCCCGGAACACCTCACCAGGGAGGCGTCCAGGAGGCATCCTAACCAGATGCCCGAGCCACCTCAACTGGCTCCTCTCGATGTGGAGAAGCAGCGGCTCTACTCCGAGTCCCTCCCGGATGACTGAGCTTCTCACCCTATCTCTAAGGGAGAGTCCAGCCACCCTGCGGAGAAAACTCATTTCAGCCGCTTGTATCCGAGATCTTGTTCTTTCGGTCATAACCCAAAGCTCATGACCATAGATGAGGGTGGGAACGTAGATCGATCGGTAAATTGAGAGCTTTGCCTTTTGACTCAGCTCTCTCTTCACCACGACAGACCGGTACAGCGCCCGCTTCACTGCGGACGCTGCACCTATCCGCCTATCGATCTCACGCTCCAGTTTTCCCTCATTCGTGAACAAGATCCCGAGATACTTAAACTCCTCCACTTGGGGCAGGACCTCCTCCCCGACCCGGAGAGGGCATGCTACCCTTTTCCGGCTCAAGACCATGGCCTCGGATTTGGAGGAACTGATCCTCATCCCGGCCGCATCACACTCGGCTGCAAACCGCTCCAGTGAAAGTTGTAAATCACGAACTGATGAAGCCAGTAGGACCACATCATCTGCAAAAAACAGAGAAGCGATTCTAAGGTCACCAAAACGGATCCTCTCAACACCTTGGCTGCGCCTAGAAATTCTGTCCATAAAAGTTATGAACAGAATCGGTGACAAAGGGCAACCTTGGCGGAGTCCAACTCTCACCGGAAACGAGCCTGACTTACTGCCGGCAATGCGGACCAAGCTCTGACACCGGTCGTACAGGGACCTAACAGCCCTTATCAAAGGGCCTGGTACCCCATACTCCCGGAGTACCCCCCACAGAACCCCCCGAGGGACGCGGTCGAATGCCTTCTCCAAGTCCACAAAGCACATGTAAACTGGTTGGGCAAACTCCCACGCACCCTCCAGGACCCTGCTGAGGGTGTAGAGCTGGTCCAGTGTTCCACGACCAGGACGAAAACCACACTGCTCCTCCTGAATCCGAGGTTCGACTATCCGACGGACCCTCCTCTCCAGAACCCCTGAATAGACCTTACCAGGGAGGCTTAAGAGTGTGATCCCCCTATAGTTGGAACACACCCTACGGTCCCCCTTTTTGAATAGGGGAACCACCACCCCAGTCTGCCAATCCAAGGGAACTGCCCCCGATGTCCACGCGATATTGCAGAGTCGCGTAAGCCAACACAACCCTACAACATCCAGAGCCCTAAGGAACTCCGGGCGAATCTCATCCACCCCCGGAGCCTTGCCACCGCAGAGCTTTTTAACCACCTCGGCGACCTCAGCACCAGAGATCGGAGAACCCGACCCAAAGTCCCCAGGCTCCGCTTCCTCAGTGGAAGACGTGCCAGTAGGATTGAGGAGGTCTTCGAAGTATTCCGCCCACCGACTCACAACATCCCGAGTTGAGGTCATTGCATCATCAATACCTTTATATTTTGTTCTTTGCTTCACAAAACTGACAAAAACATTTGCCATCCATCCATCATTTTCCACTTATTCAGAAGTCAAGTTGTGGGGGCAGCAGCTTCAGCAGGGAGGCCCAGACATCTCTGTCCACAGCCACCTCTTCCAGCTCTTCTGGGGGGACCCCAAGGTGTTATCAAAAAGTACAACCAAGAGACACAGTCTCTCCAATTGTGTCCTGGGTCTTCCCTGAGGTCTCCTGTCAATCGGACATGCCAAAAGCACCTCCCTAGGGAGGTGCCCAGCATCCTTACCAGATGCCCAAACCACCTCAACTGGCTACTTTCGATGTGGAGGAGCTAGTCTCTCCCAGATAACTGAACTTGTCACCCTATCTCTAAGGGAGAGTTCAACTACCCTGTAGAAGAAACTAATTTCAACCACCTGTGTCTACAATCTCATTCTTTCAGTCACTACCCGAGTTCATGACCATAGGTGGTGGTAGGAACGTAGACCGATCAGTAAAGAGAGAGCTTTGCCTTGCAGCTCAGCTCCCTCTTCACCACAACAATACACATTTGTTGCGGTTAAAATTTAAGTCATTTACAGCTGGTAAACTATGTTTGAATATGTAATGCTTTAATTTCACAAGAGGTATATGTCAATACAGTATATATTTTAAACTAACTCTATAATGACATTTGTAAGTTTTAAATATGTCAGTGGATACGTTTTAGTAGCTCCATTACCCTTAATTTCTTATCAGGATAATAGCCTCTTTAGGTTATTATCAAAACCAATGGAGACATGAAGAGTTTCCATTTCTTAAAAAGCATTTTTTTAAGTTTTATGTACTGAATAAATGTGATCGTAAAATAGAGATGTTACTCTATTCACTGTTAAGAAAACAATCCTTCAACTTCTCCTGATGACACCAAAAGAGTGGTAGAAAAAAGTGCAATAAAATGTGTGTGTGTGTGCGCGTGTGTGCGTGCGTGCGTGCGTGCGTGCGTGCGTGCGTGTGTGTGTGTGTGTGTGTGTGTGTGTAGAATAAAAGTGCTAAATATGTGCAGGTGTTTGAACAGCTGTTTCAACCTATTCAGCCTTCAGCTTTCTTTAAAAAAAACACCAAAGGCTGGAAGCAGACAAGTTCAAGACAATTCCGCTCATTCTCAATCAGTTCAAGACAATTATTTACAACAATCACAAAATTGCTGCTGCGAAAAATTCTGGATAAAGAAACAACAAATTAACGAGTCTTATGATTTCGGAACTGTATCCCAGATCCTGTATCTTGGTTGACTCGCATCTCTCTTTTAAGCTCCACGTGGAAAACCTACCGGTAGTAAAGAAACTGAAAGTTAAAGGTTCAGTATGCAGTTTCTGTAGAACTGCAGCACTTAGAAATATTTTCAACAGGCAAAGCATTCTGATCCCTCCCCCTCAGAGCCATATGTGGCTCTGCCCCCTTGTGGTCTGTTGAATTTCAAATTCAAGCTCTGTTTTTATTGGCTGATTCAAATTCAAGCTCTGTTTTTATTGGCTGGTTACAAACTCTGTTTTTATTGGCTGGAAAATGGTGGGTCACCTTTTCTTTTTAGAAATGCTTATTTACCACCTGGAGAAGCAAGGGGACAATATTTTTTTTAATTTTTTTTCAGAGATTACCTGGCTAACATCAGTCTGTCAGGAGGTAGTGACAGAGTGAAGAAATATGTTCATAAAAAAAGCTACATACTGAAGCTTTAAACTGGGTTTCTTTTTCAGAAACAGATCCTAACTCTGAATGCTAAGAAATGTCTTGGTATCTGTGACTTTCCTTTCCTCCATTGATTATGGTGATATTATCTACATGAACACTCCTACAAGCACCCTGCAGATTTTTGATGCTGTCTATCAAGGTGCACTAAGATTCATAACTGGCTGTGATTATCATACCCACCACTGTACCTTGTATTCACTGGTTAACTGGACATCATTAACCTCACGCAGACTCTCCCACTGGTACATTTTCATCTTTAAATCACTTCTTGGTCTGCTGCCTTCATAAATCTCCTCCATGTCTCTGCGTGAGTGCAGCTACAGCGTGCACTCTTAGGACACGATTACCTGCAGTGTTCCCTCAGTGAGGACTGAACTAGGCAAACAAGGGCCTTCTCCTACTCCGCTCCTGCTTCATGGAATATCTTAACCAGGTATCCCAAACCCAGATATTTTGGTTCTTCAACCTGCTAAAAGAGTGCATTTGCACCTTGATAAATATCAAATTCCAACACGATACCATCTGCTGTTGTACAAACAAAGTTTTTTATGCCAACATGGTTTGGTTTCATTGGCAGATATTGTCAACATTGACAAGCTCCTTGGAATGGAATCATCTGCTCATCAATGGAAACATTGTTGTGGGGGTTGATATTCAGTATCCTCTACGGGACCATCAGTAGCCGTGTTTCCATCAAGGTTTCTAGATGCGCATTTTGAAGCATCGCATCAGAAAAGCTGAATGGAAACGGCAAAATTCGAGTTAACTTCCTCTAATTCGCTCAAAAGTTGATACGCTCGCTTGAAGTGGTTTTTGGGGGTTTCGAAACAGAGCTGATGCGCAAAACGACAGATGGAAACAGATTTGCCGACTCAGTTCTGCCATAGCGAACATTTACGTCATGTGACTGATCAGCTGTTTCCGCTCCAGACAACATGTAACATTGCTAAAACTAGTTGGCATGACAGAATAAATACAACTTGCCCGATAGCAACACATACCTGAACTATTCTCTCCATTTTGCCGAGATATGTGGTCGGGTTCTGTTTTCAACTGCTACTTCCTGTTTACTGTAGACTTGCGTAACGTTGACGTCTGACGTAATGACGCTGACGTCTGACGTAATGATGCTGTGCGTGGCCTGGTAGATGCGCTTCAAGCCAGTTGATGGAAACACTTCTGATCCGCATTAATTTGTATTTACATTTTTGCGAGATTTCAAAAATTAGCTCAAAATTCGAAATGAAAATAGATGGAAACACGGTTAATGTCTGACAAATCTTCTATCTCCGAGTTGTCTCCATCAACTAACCCCAGCAATTCCATTACTTTTGACAAAGAATAACGCTCTGTGAAAAAAAACCATAAGCAAAATCAAATAAAAATCTATGTACATTTATTTCTAAAACATTTTAAATCTGCTGGCACTATACAGTAGTCAACTATTGTGTTCTACCAAATTCATCAAAAAAATACTATTTTATTTTTACATTTTGTTGTTAGCAGTTATGATAAAATGTAAATATTTTCTACAAAACTAACTCCTTATGTCCACATTTGTGGACATTTTCCACAAAGCTACCATGGTTAAGTCCCGATGTCCACATGCGTGTACATCATGTTTAGCAGCATGACAAATCATTGCATTGTGGTGTGTTGGTGAGGTATGTGGCCTCATCTCTCTCACCCAGTAGGAGGAGCCAGCGAGGTGCTCCCTAGGTTTTGCCAGGTGAAGAAGAAGAAGTGTTCGTGTGTAAATTCATTCATTCTGTTTCTGGTTTTGACGCTCGAAGGATTAAAAGCAACTGCTTGCAGATCAGTTTGTTTCTCCTTCTTCACACGCTACAATGGTGACCCGCGTGAAATATGTCAAGATCAGACGAGGATGTTGTTTCTTCGTTGGACTCCGCAGCCGCGACGTCTGCCCAGCTGTTGCAGCCGACCCCAGCCGACTCTGCTCCCGTAGCGAGTGTTAAGCTCCCGGAGTTCTGGCAGAGCAACCCGGTTTCGTGGTTCCAACACATCGAGGCACTCTTTCGCGTCCGAGGCGTGAACGCAGATGAAACCAGGTACTTCTTGGTCGTGTCGGCTCTGGATATGCAGTCAACCCGCAAAGCCATGCCGCTGCTGCGCGACCCGCCACACGTGGACAAATATGGCGCCCTCAAAGAGTTTCTGCTTCGAAGGTACACTTTGACTTCAACTGAGAGGGCTGATAAACTGCTATCGCTGCCGGGTTTGGGTGACGGCACGGCTGTGAACATGATGGACAAAATGCTGTCGCTACTTGGTTCAGACGACGGGGGTTTCCTTTTCCCTCACATTTTCCTGCGCCAGCTTCCGTCGCAAGTGAGGGCTACTTTGGCCAATTCCCCTTATTTATCTACCGGTGATCACCGGGGTTTGGCGGAGGAGGCGGACCGGGTCCTGCTGGCTACCAGGCGGTTCGCGGTGCAGAGTACATCGGTGGAGCCGGAGCAGACTGAGATGGAGGAGCCAGCGGTGGTTTCAGCTGTTGGCGCGCAAACTCGGCGGGGAGCTCCCTTTGTTTCTACCACCGGAGGTTCGCAAACAAAGCTAAGCGTTGCATCCCACCATGTACATGGGTGTCGGGAAACGAGGAAGCCGGCGCTCAGTAGCAGTTGTGGGCGCTGGCGAGCGAGGTGAGCTGCTCTTTGTCACAGACTCCCTGTCAGGACGTTGTTTTCTGGTTGACTCTGGTTCCCAGAAGAGTTTGGTCCACCCTGTTGGACCTGAATTAGCAGGCCGAGGCAGTGGCCCACTGCTGCTAACGGTTCTCCCATTGGAACTTTTGGCACTAGACGGGCAACAGTTTCTTTCCATGGTCGTGAGTTTGAGTGGGATTTTGTTGTTGCCTCAGTGACTGTTCCTATTATCGGTGCAGATTTTTTATGTGCTCATGGACTGTTAGTAGATGTTGCTAACCGCAGACTTATTGACGCTGTAACTTTTGCAACTTTCCCATGTGTGTCTGGGGGGGCTGGGCCGCTAACTCATGCTAATGTTTTAGTTTCAGGAGATGTTTTTCAAGGTTTGTTGGCAGAATTCCCCTCTTTAACTACACCTGCTTTTTCCTCTTCAGAAACTAAACACGGGGTCGAGCATTTCATCCCTACTACGGGACCGCCCGTTTTTGCACGTGCACGCCGCCTCGACGCTGTTAAACTGGCCATCGCTAAAGAGGAGTTTGGTACCATGGAGAGGTTGGGTATTGTTAGACGCTCTAACAGCCCGTGGGCCTCCCCCCTTCACATGGTACCAAAAGCAGACGGGTCGTGGCGCCCATGTGGCGATTTTCGCCGTTTAAATAACGTGACGACGCCTGATCGCTACCCCATTCCGCACATTCAGGACTTTTCTGTTCGGTTGTCGGGTGCTTCCATTTTTTCTAAGGTGGATCTGGTGCGCGGCTACCATCAAGTCCCAGTGCAGTCCAGCGATGTACCTAAAACTGCAGTAATCACCCCCTTTGGGCTTTTTGAGTTCCTCCGCATGCCGTTTGGACTAAAGGGGGCAGCACAGACTTTTCAAAGGCTGATGGACTCCGTGTTACGTGGCCTCGATTTTGTGTTTGTCTATCTGGACGACATTTTGGTGGCCAGCTCGTCAACCGAGGAGCACCTGTTGCACCTGAAAGAAAATTTTCAGCGCTTGGATGCACATGGCTTGATCATTAATCCGGTTAAGTGCCAGTTTGGTTTACCGGTGATCGATTTTTTAGGTCATCGAATTTCCGCGCAGGGTGCAGTTCCATTGCCTGCCAAGGTGCAGGCGGTGGCAGAGTTCCCACGTCCTCTGGTGGTTAAAAAGTTGCAGGAGTTTTTGGGCATGGTGAACTTTTACAACAGGTTCATTCCCAATGCAGCCCATCTCCTGCAGCCTCTCTACGAGGCCCTGCGCTCGAGGAAGGCGACTGACACAGTGGTTTGGACCCCGGACCGGATCACTGCTTTTGATGGTGCTAAGTCCGCGTTAGCTAGTGCGGCACTCCTAGCCCATCCAGATTCAGAGGCCCCGATTGCGTTGACAACTGATGCTTCAGATATAGCTGTGGGGGCCGTTGTAGAGCAACGCGTTGGCGACGCATGGCAGCCGTTGGCATTTTTCAGCCGTAAATTGCGGGACTGCGAGCGCAAGTACAGCGTTTTTGACCGCGAGTTGTTGGCGCTATTCTTAGCTACACGGCATTTTCGTTTTTTGCTGGAGGGTCGTTCGTTTACGGCTTATGTGGACCACAAACCACTCACGTTTGCAATGTCTAAAGTTTCGGAGCCCTGGTCAGCGCGTCAGCAACGGCACTTGGCGGCCATTTCAGAGTTTACAACGGACGTCCGCCATGTGGCTGGAAAATCCAACTCAGTGGCAGACTGTCTGTCACGGGTGCTCGTTTGTCCTGTGCTCCTCGGGGTAGATTTTTCTGCCATGGCCGCTGACCAACCGGGAGACGCTGATATAACTGCCCTTCGTGCCGGCGTTTCAGGGCTTAAGCTAGAGGAGGTCAAATTGGGAGAGGGCGGTCCTTTGATCCTGTGTGACGTTTCCACAGGCCGGACACGCCCAGTGGTTCCATCAGGTTGGCGCCGCCGCATTTTTGACTCTGTTCACTCTCTCTCGCACCCAGGTGTGCGCGCGTCTGTGAAACTAGTCAGCGCACGTTTTGTGTGGCCTGGTTTACGCAGAGAGGTGAGGAGTTGGGCAGCGGCTTGCGTGGCTTGTCAGCGTGCCAAGGTGCACCGGCACACTAAGGCACCACTGGAACCATTTCCCATTCCAGCCAAGCGTTTTGACCACGTGCATGTGGACTTAGTTGGTCCCCTGCCCCCATCACGGGGTTTCACACACCTGCTTACAGTGGTCGACCGCACAACCAGGTGGCCGGAGGTCGTTCCTCTTTCTTCCACAACTACCTCCGACGTGGCTGGTGCGTTCCTCTCCACTTGGGTTGCCCGTTTTGGTGTGCCCTCGGACATCACTTCAGACAGAGGTCCCCAGTTTATTTCAGGGCTCTGGTCCGAGATGGCGCGCTCCTTGGGGGTGCAGGTGCATCGCACTACCGCCTACCACCCTCAGGCTAACGGGTTGGTTGAACGTTTCCATCGGTCTCTTAAGGCGGCGTTACGTGCTGCGCTAACAGACGTTGGCTGGGTGGAGCGTTTGCCGTGGGTGCTGCTTGGGTTGCGATCAGCTCCTAAGGAGGACCTCAACGCTTCATCAGCCGAGTTGGTTTTTGGTCAGCCTTTACGAATCCCAGGGGAGTTTTTGTTAGACGCTGCCGCTCCACGGTTCCCCGAAGCGGTGGACCCCTATTCGCAGAGTAGTCTTTTGGTTCCGGGTCCTGTGCACCATTGTTTCCCGCAGGCGTTTGTGCCCACAGCACTCCAGTCTGCCCGTTTTGTTTTTGTGCGACGTGACGCCCACCGTTCGCCCCTCCAGCCTCCGTATGACGGGCCGTTTCGGGTGCTCGAAAGGGGCGCGAAAAGTTTTGTTTTAGACATGGGTGGGCGTAGAGAGCTGGTTACAGTGGACCGCCTGAAGCCAGCCTACGTGTTGGCTGATGAAGAGGTGTTGCCGGCTCAGGTTCCTAGACGCGGCCGCCCTCCTGCTCGACCCCATCTTCCGTTTTCTCCCCCCAACTGTGTTCCTCCCTGTGGCACAAAATGTTGTTCCTGCACGGGTGCCAGCTGTTTCTCCGCCCCCGAGTCGACGCAGTCGGTTCGGCAGGTTGATTAGGCCCCCTGTGAGAGACTGATATGTTTTGTATTTGCCCTTCTGGGTGTTCGGGGGGGGGGCTGTGTGGTGTGTTGGTGAGGTATGTGGCCTCATCTCTCTCTCACCCAGTAGGAGGAGCCAGCGAGGTGCTCCCCAGGTTTTACCAGGTGAAGAAGAAGAAGTGTTCGTGTGTAAATTCATTCATTCTGTTTCTGGTTTTGACGCTCGAAGGATTAAAGGCAACTGCTTGCAGATCAGTTTGTTTCTCCTTCTTCACACGCTACAGCATTTATTAACTTTTGTAAAATTTGACTTCTATAGCAAACAATAAATACTTAATAATATATTTAATCAAGAATCAGCCAGGAAAGGTGATTGATTTTTTTACCTGAGCGACGTTTGGATCGGGAGTTGCCATCTGAACTTGTGCACGAGTTGGTGGCCATCTTGAATACAACCTGTAATGTGTTATACTCTTCTGCCACCACTAAGTGGCAGATTAATGGCCACAGATGTGGACACCAGGAATCTTATAGAGCAAAATTTAATAGTGTGGTCTATACAACCCAAAATGTGATGTCCACATATGTGGACGCAGGGTCTGAAGATAGGAAATAAAACAATTCTTCTTTTACACCAAAGTTCATGCTCAATAATCCAGGTAAAAATCCAACAATGTTCAGTCAGGTCATCTGAACGGTTTCTTTTTTTGTTGCTGAGATGTTTCGTTCTTCATCCAAATGTCTTATTCAGCTGAGGAGCTACCAAACACCCCACTCCCATAGTGGGGAAAAAAAAGTTTACTGGTTTACTGGCTATTTGTGGGACTCAGTTTGTTTGGTGACTCCTCAGAAGAAGTCCTTAGGATGAAGGACGAAACGTCTCAGTAGGCCTGTCACAATAACAAATTTTGCTGTGTGATTGTCTCCGAAATTACTGCGATAAATGATAATATTGTTTGAAATTTGACAATAATTAGTAATTATTGTCAAATTTAAGAAGAAATGTTTGTTAATTTGTTTTGCGTGTAGTACCTTTTTTCGACCACAAGTTTGGCAGTATAAGACTGTTTGAACTGAAGGATGGGTAGTGAGGAAGCAAGCAGCGTGTCTCTTTAAGAAAAATGGGAGGGAGGCCCGTTGACGTGACATGGGCTGTCTCTCTTTGGTTCTCAAAAAGGCGGACACTCGGTGTAGTTTGAGCTCTTTAACACAGAATGTCACACAAAGCTTTTATTTTAAAAAATCATTAAACAAGTTCTCAGCTTCTTTTTGCGGAGAAAAACTTTTTACACAAAGGCACGGGTCTCAACTATGAATTTTGGAACTTTGACAAGACGGAGCCTTTTCCCGAGGTTGGCCTATTAGCTTAACTCCTAGCTTAGCTTCTCAGCTTAGCTGCTTTTAACAAAAAACGTGATTTTGGACAGTTAAAATTGATTTTAAAGAGAAAAGAGAAAGGGAAGCGTCAATGAAGACCACCAGAGTTTAGACTTTTGTCATCCAGTGTCTTCGGTAGAAAGATCGATAATGGTCGGTGGTAGATAATTTTCATTTATCATGCAAATAATTTATTTATTGTTTATCACGACAGGCTTAAATCTCAGCAAAAAAGACACCATCCAGATGACCTGACAGAACATTGTTGAATTCTTCTTAGGTTTTTTGGGGGGTATAAATGTACTAATTCTGTAAGCTGATGGGTAGTTTTGAATTTCATTAAAAATGCCTAAAAATATTAAATGACTGTCAAGACACTTTTTTACATGGTGAGACATATTGAGTATTCTAGTAATCTAGCAATATTCTAATTTATGCAAAGTGGAGAAGAACACTTAAGCTTGAGCATGAAAGAATTAAAGTGGCACTTGCTTTTTTTTCCTGTTTTGTGAGTTTTATTTAAATCATGAGCTAGTAAGAAAGGAAAAAAATAGAAATAAAAGGTGTGTTCTTTTCAACCTGTTGTAATAGATATGTATAATTCAACAATGATAGTATCAGACCATTAACTACTTGACATTTGTTCTGTTTCAGTAAATTCAAAGAACAGAAAAAGGATTATTTTCCCACTTAAAGCTTTTTGAAATATCTTGCATCTATATTAAAGTGATAGAGATTTTTGTTTGTTTTGTATATAACTGCTAAGATTATTGCATTTCTTAAATATGAAGAAAGCGTCAGCCTTAGTTTTCTGTAATTAAAAAAATAACCTCAGGTTAGAAAATCTAATTTTATTTATGTAATAAAAAAAAACACATTTTAAACCAATTCCCACCTAAAACAGATTTTGCAAAAACACTCTAAACTCTAAGCTATCTTTGAAAACAATATTCTAAACACCTGACAGAACTGTCAGTGTCCACTAAAATCTTCATTTCTTAGCATCTAAACACATTATAAAAACAATAAACATCTAGGGAATGGAAAGCCATATTTTTTGTAAATTATTAAGTTGCCCCATTAATAATTCAATAGGAAAGTCATTGTTTGCGTAGCTTTAAAAAAAACTGCACGTGTGAGGCAAGAATCAAATCTCATCCAGCTTGAAAGATTGGCATGGAAATGTTGGTCTAGCTCTAAATGAAAGATAATTAATGTGTCACACTTGAATGGATCAAATTAAATAAAAAATGTCTGCATGTAAGATATTATTCTTGTGAGAAAAACGTGAGACCACACATGGTGGTCAGTTCTTAATGCCATGATGCAGATACATTCCTGATAGTATTGAAACAAGATACTTTTGTATATCACAAATTTTACAGATTTTACCAAAGAGATCACAGTCGTACATGTTGTGATTTTTTTAAAAGCTGAGCTGTAACAGTTACAACTCCATGCTAAAAGCTGCAAAGTAAAAACAAAGCTGCTGATCACTTCTGTTTAAAACCAGACGTTTTCTACATTCTGTAGTAATACGTACAGAAAAAAATCATCCATCCATCCATTACTGTATCTTTTACCCGCTTCTTCCATTTTGGGTCACGGGGGTCGCTGGTGCCCATGTCCACAGAAAAAATCAACTAGACTCAAATTCAGACATTCCTATTTTGACCTCACAATTGAACAAGAAGAATAAAACTGCTATAGAATGATGCACATGCAGTCATTTGTATCAAGTTATCTCAGTATACAGGACAATTTATATCTTAAATGTTCTAAGCCGGAAAAAAGCTGGAAAACATAACTAGCAAATACTGTATCTCTATCAGGTTGGTGTGCAATGTAGGGGAGTGGTGGCGCAGTGGTTAGAGACGGTGGGCCTGTGTTCAAGCCCCGGTACAGAGGACATCAAAAAAATGTGGGTGGAAAAAGGTGAAACATCCACACCTGCCTCCACCCTCATTCGCCCCACTCTGGGCAACTGAGCAAGGCCCTTAACCCCACCATCTGCTCCCTAAACAAGACTCTCTTGAAAATGAGTTCTCGTGGCTCAATGAGACTACCTGTATAAATAAAGGGTAAATTAAAAAATAAAATGTTAAGCAAATTGTTCAAAAAAGTGCTTAAGCTTATTGAAAAATAATTTAATCAAAAATAACATTTTAAATATCAAGATGGGGTTCAGGAATTTTTTTTTAAAGGATGTCTAAAAGCCTGCAGTGATAAAATAATTCTGGCTTTGATTCCAAACTCCCCTAACAGCATAACTGTTGTTTCTAAACAACAGTTATTTGAATATTTATCTCCATCTCCCACTTATCTGTAGTCAAATCGTGGAGGCAACAGGTCCAGGAGAGAAACCCAGACCTCCTTCTCCCAGCAACACTTTCTAGCTTGCTCTGGGGGACCCCGATGCATTCCCAGGTCAAAGAAGATACTGTACACAATTCCTTCAGCAATTTCTGAATCTTCCCTGGGGCCTGCTACCAGTGGAACATGCCAAGAAAACTTCTAAAGGGAAGCATCCAAATCAGATGCATGAACCACCTCAACAGACTCCTTTCAATGAGGAGGAGCAGCAACTCTACTTTGAGCTCCCATCGGATGACGGAGCTCCTCGCCCTATCTCTAAGGCTAAAGGCCCAGGCAGAGCTCTGCGTACAGCCTGTTCGCCGCTCTACGCGCGTGTTCTGTGCGCACGCGTTCACAAGCACAGCTCTGCGTTCGTTCTGGCGTTAAATGCTCGCGTTTTCGCTCCAAATTCTTGTCGTAATTTGAACATCTGCCCACAGAGCGTTTCTGGGCGTTTACCTACGGGACAAACTGAGGTCGCTGAATGGTCATTTGCTGACACGCCTACTGAATTGTTTGACAGGTCGGGTGGGGGGGAAAAAAGGCACGAGCTGGCTCTGGCTGCAGCCGCTGCGGTGTTCTAAACTTTATATGTTAATAAAAAGTTCTAAAAAATAAAAATAAAAACAGTGAGCGCTGGTCCTGCAGCCCACAGCCCACTAGGAAATATTTAGAACCTCGCGCAGCCACGTAGGACCCAAGTTTAATTCACTCGTGACAAATTCATTCATTTCTCATCATTTCAGTCATGGAGTCAATGGAGGAGGAAGCGATTACTTGACTTTTGGCAAAAAAACAAAAGAAAAGTCCAGATCAGGGATGAAGAAGGGGAATTTAATATATTTGTGTCTCATACAAAAACAGTCCGGCGCCGGGTAGTTTATTATGAGACAACGCACCTCGCGTACGTAAAATTTGAGCTTTGCACGTTCGTGCCCTGCGGGGCTACGCTTGTGCCTCTGCCTACGTACGGCGTACAGCGGCGCACTGCCGTACGCAGAGCTCTGCCGGGGCCTTAAGCCTGCCCCCCTGTGAAGGAAGCCAATTTTGGCCGCTTGTATCTGGGATCTCATTTTTTCAGTCATGATCCAACCATGATCATAGGTGAAGGTCAAAAGTCAGAACATAGACCAGTAAATCAAGAGCTTTGCCTTTCGACTCAACTCTTTCTTCACCACAACTGAACAAAGCAATACCCTCTTTACTGAAGACGAGGCCTGAATCCGTCATTCTCACGCTCCATACCACCACTCGTGAACAAGATGTCCACTATCAACAAAATAATTCTAATCAAGTGCAGTAGATTAAAGACTGTCTGGAAAGCTTAGAAGACATTTGTTTTAACTAGCAGATACAGTACTTTAAAAATTCAAATACAAAAAGACCATTTGCTACTTGGAATGATCTGACCAAAAATCGTGATGATGGTCAACCCCCAATACCTAGTAAAAACTGGGAATTCTGACCCATTTGCTATCACATTGGGCTTTAATGTAGGACATTTTATTACCTATTCAGATGTAAAGTACTGTATATGGAAATTTAGTCAGGGTAAATTTAGAATAAAAACCTGTAAAAGCAATTCAATACATCCCAAGCATATTGTATTTAAGTTTAGTAACTGCTTACAAACTAATCTTCCTGCTTCTATAACAGTTTAACTGTAAAATCAGTTTGACTGTCAAATTTAAATAGAAGTTAAGAATTGTATGACTAAAATAGCACTAGTATTTAAATGAACAAGAATTTGATGATCTATGAGCCTAAATGAAAGCACAAAATCTACCGGTAGTTTCAGAAAGCTATTTGACATTCCACCCACAATTCTAGTAGTTAATTCACAGGCAATAGGTAATTAGAGAAGATACTGGGGTACTCTTATCTGCTGTTCAATCTACAGGCAGATTCTAGTAGTACAGTAATAGTCTCTGAAAGACAAGCAGCACCTGTGGCCCTGGGACAACCAAGAACAGTAGTTATTCTGCAAGAAACATCCTGTCAGTACATTTTAGTCTCTTTCATCCTACAGCACTGATGCAAACAGCATTATGCCTTGTATTAAACAGCTTCAAACTTTTCCTGAAACTGAAGTTCTCTGCCCACATGTATGTATCAGTTCTGCACAATACTGGCATACAGCAGTCTTTCTGTGCAACAGTAACATTCCAAGCAGTAACCAAACAGTAAAACATAATGACAGTTAACAAGAGAATGACACATAGTACAATTAAACCAAAATAATTTGAACCTTGTAGGGTTTTTTCCTCTATAATTGGTTTCCTATTTCAGTTCCTATTATCAAAGTTACACAAAGACCGCTTCACTGACAATAAATATTGGCAGTGCAAAATAATTGAGGCATCCAAGAGGCATCCTAATCAGATGCCCAAACCACCTCAATGGACTAATTTCAATGATTAGTTTTGATGATTTACTTGGGTTTCATCAACTCCAATACTGATTGCATTCTAAAGCTCTGGTTTAGTATATGGACACACAAACGTACCAGATGCTCCAGGTGGTTAGGCGTTATACAAAACCATGGGAAAAGTTCTTCCTATGAACATCCTTAAACAGTTTTGACAAACAAAGCACAAACAGGTATGCTGGTAAGTGCGCAACCGAACACTCTTACCAGGAAAAGAGCTACATTTTTGTCTAAAAGATCTGTTTTATTTTCAGTTCTTCTTTCAATAATAGCATTACTTTTGCAATAGATGAATAGATGTTTTACGCCCCTGTTCAAGAGCCTCCATCTTAGGATTGCCATCACAACCATGGCGCAGAGCCGAACACAAACTAGACATATTAAGATGAAATTCTTCAATGATTGTAATGTGGGAAATCTCACGAGAATTCAGCTGTTTTGCAAAGTACCGGTAAACACATATCTAATTTTAGAAATTCAGTATGCAAATAAAGTGTTGATGAGGTGTGCTTGTTTTGAGATCAGTTGTGAAAGGTGTTCTTTTTGTTTATTTTTATATGGCCTAAATAAGTAAAAATGGATTTTGCTTCATTCAGCCAGCCTAAAATAGTGATTATTTCCTGTGAACGTAATCTGTATAGCTGTAACAACCTTAGGGATGCTTGGCACATTTTTCATTTTCTTCTATTTCCTTTAGTTCTTTTTTTTTCTTTTTTTTTTTTTTCCTATTCCCCTTTTAATCCAGACATAAATAACCTTTAATGGACCTAAAATTAGAGCTCTTTGAATTTGTGACTCAAAGCAGGGAGCAGTTCATGGGTTTTAAGTAAGCCTAAAATGAATAATACTGAAAAAATTACTATAAACTATTCTGCTTCCTGTCATGTTAATGGAGGCAATCATAATTAGCTTCACTTCTGCTTTTACACACTGCAATAACAAGAGTCAATACATTGAGACCCGACACATCCTCTACAGATTCCTCTGATCAAGGTCATGAATTGATGACTGTGCTCCTGAGCAAAACTCTTGACTACACCCTCAGTGTCCACCTCGCACTAGCAAAGAAACCATTAACAGTAATGACAATCAATGGGGGTGTTAAAGGTATTGGCAATCCAGCCCAAGAGCTATTCTCTATGCCATCTTTATTAGCCTGAAAAAAGATGTGCAGCTTTCAAGCCTGCCAGCTCTAAAAAGCAGCGCAATGATCAGAAGGTCAGGCCAAGCAGTCTCCAACCCTTTAATTGTCTGTGTCATTTCTCATTTTTGCTGCAACAACTGTCAGTCATTTCCCAGGTAATCCAAGACCAGCAGCACACATTTCACACAGACGAAGGTGAAGGCTCAGACTAAATACAGCCGGGATAATAAGAAGAGGAAATTAAAAGTGAATTCTGCTGACATATTCATCTTACCGAGTTGAGAGCGAGAGAGAGCGAGCACTACATATTTCTGGTTTCTCACAGCAAATGAAGCACACAATTTAATCCCCTCTTTTCCAAATGCATTCCTTATATTCATCTCAAAGGTGGTGTCATTCCATCACATTCTTTTAATGCCTTCTTAGATATATCATTATTATTTTCTTGTTGTTCTTGCCAGAGTGACTTAATCTCTTTTATGGGGAAAACAGTGAACCTATAGATGCAATTTCATGATTATTTTTATAAACAAATATGCTACCACTGGTGATGGTGGTGATAAAGACAATACAACAAGCTAGATGGGAAATCAACTTGATGCAAATAAGTGTATACAAGACAAGGCTAAACAATATCGCAAATTTATTGCCGTTGCTATGTCAGTGAGCATTATATTAATACAGCAAAGGGCTGCTTGGACCGTAATAAATCATAGGCCATTATATTTCAAGTATCATGTATCATTTTTCATAATGCAAATATATTTGGTCAGTCCAAAGGACACTCACTGGCCTTGATGCCCACCCCTGGTTTAGGTGATAGTGATGAGGGGGAAAAAAGTGAAGAGTAACTGAAATCTGGGTTTCACACAACTAATATCATCCTGGCAAAATGAACAAATAAATATTAAATGGCATAGGATATATTGAGGTTGAATATACCCTACCTGGCCTATAAAAAAGTTGCCACAAACAAAACAAAAAAAGATCATACTAATATTTTGTTGGACTGCCTTTAGCTTTGATTACGGCATGCATTCACTGTGGCATTGTTTCAGCAAGCTTCTGTAATGTCACAAAATCTATTTCCATCCAGTGTTGCATTCATTTTTCCCCAAGATCTTGCATTGATGACTAGGCACTAGGCATGATGGGTGCATCACTTCACCTGCCTCTCTTTTTACCCTGATCCACCCATCACTCTGGAACAGGGTAAATCTGGACTCAACAGACCACATGACCTTCTTCCATTGCTCCAGAATCTAAACGTTCTGCTCCTTAGAAAATTGAAGCCTTTTTTGCCAGTTAGCCTCACCGATTAATAGTTTTCTTAAGGCTACACAGCTATTCAGTCCCAATCCCTTGAGTTCCCTTCCCATTGTGCGTGTGGAAATGCTTTTACTTTCACTATAAAACATAGCCCTGAGTGCTACTGTTGTTTTTCTGCAATTTGATTTCACCAAATGTTTAAGTTACCGCTGATCACGATCACTCAGGATTTTTTTCTGGCCACATTTCTTCCTCGAATATGATGGGTCCCAACTATCCTTCCAGTTTTTAATAATGCGTTGGACAGTTCTTAACCCAATTTTAGTAGTTTCTGCAATCTCCTTAGATGTTTTCTCTGCTTGATGCATGCCAATGATTTGACCCTTCTCAAACAGACTGACATCTTTTCCATGACCACACGATCAGCCACGCGCTGTCTGTGCAGAGTCTTTTTTTTTGGGGGGGGG